>JAKSZP010001519.1:0-145300 GCA_022478985.1 Massospora cicadina | reverse complement strand
GTACTGATCATCATTAGTGGAAGGTAGATTGAACTGGAACGTGGCCCAAAACTCCAAGGTTTTAGGATGCATGGGTGATAAATTGTATCATGAGGTACTAATCCATTGAGAGACGATTCTTGAATGATCAACTGGTTGACCTTCTTGACTGCTATTATTCTACATTGTTCATGATAGATGTCTTCATTTGGACAGCCTGGAACCCATGTAGTAAGCACCACTTTTCTTGGTGTAATGATCTCTTAACTGAAGTCAAAGTTAAAAAGTGGGCTCATAGCTTTAAATTAGTGGAGAGGTTAAATTTTAAAAAGATGAGGCAAATATAGACTACTTTAATGAGCTAGAAAGCATTAATTTTTATAGGGTATGTAGGGACATGGTGCCTCAAAGACCTTTGAGGCCCCATATGATCAGGATATTTAACTGCCTTATGGATCAACTGCCTGGTCAGCACCCTCATTGTTCTTTGCTGTCCTCATGACCACAGCAGTTGGAGTCACGCCTCTCACAATTCAGGAAGTAGGGACATGATTCCTGAAGGTGTTTCCATTGATTCTCGTGTGCGTGATGCTTCATGAATAAGTCTAGTTTTGGAGCCTTCAAGGTAAGGTTCCATTCATGATGGTTTGAGAGATAATCTACTGAGTCTCAATTTAGGAGCAGGGATTTTAACTCACTTGTCATATCAAAACATGACAGTGAGAATACTAGAGAGTAAACTGAAGTATGTATCCATTTACAAGTTTCTCTGTAATTTAAACAAATGATGATGCCTCTCCACGAAGAGTCAAAGGGTAAATAGTGAGGATTAGTGAATCAAGTCTACAGTGAGATTAAAATCATAATTAAACTCTAAATGATCAGGAAAGTAATTTAACAAAGCCACATATCGAATGAAGCCTTCAACTCCTCCAAACAGAGAGTAGGGGTGCTTTTGGAGTGGCTTCAGCAGAAACGCAAGACTGAACTTATGTACAATTGGGCACTGAAGCAAATTTTCTTAGAGTGCTGCTCTCTGACGTGAAAATTATTAATTCTTGACCAATTTTTAAGAACAAAGTTAATGTATTGATTTTAAATTGGTTTTAATATCAAATTTCTCCACCAGCCCATTCCCAAGATAATTGGGTAGAGCAGGCTTTTGACTGCCAAGAAGTGGTCATCCAATTGGTACATACCAACTCAATATTTTACCAGACCCTTAATAATCAAATTGGAATACCCTGGGTAGCATTTTCCGGACCATACCACCAGGTAAGTAGTGTAACTCAAGAAAGTCATCTAGGTCTTGATCAATAAAGTTCTTTGAGGCCCCAATATCCACTAAATTCGTTGTCCTAAACTTCCCTGTAGGAAAGAAATAATAGCAGAAAGCAAAAAAATACCCCAGAATATTCATTATTTAATGCAGATATTACACCAAAACCAAGATGAGAAAAAATTTATGTGGAAACATGTAACAGAATATTTACTTACATCTTATAAAAATCGGGTTCTTTTGCCACCCTTATAACTGAGGGAACATACCCAGAAACATCTTTTGCAATAGCACACCTATCGCCATTATCTTTTAAATAAATATTTTTTCTACCTCCTGGGTTCGCAAATCATGCTGGGGTCAGTCAAGGATTCTCAGGGTAGTCATATATACAGGAATTGGCTTCAAACGGGCCCCACCAGAGCTTACAAAAGACTCACTTGTATATATGGTTTGCGTTGTAAAATGAATTTTTGGGTTGAATAGGCAACATACCTGATTTAATAAATTTTACATTGATATCCATTACCAATATGCCTAAACACCATCCACTAAGTGTTCACATCATTTCAGAAAATGGAATTCCAAAAGGGGAAGTTTATTGAATGTATTTATAGTTAAAACGGTGTGCTAGACCCCTGATGATACTTGAGTTTCCCCAAGGTAAAAACGTGCCACCAGAAGATGCTGTTATTTTTAAAAGAGAATTAGGCCTTCTGAGGTCAGTATCTATAGACGTGGCCATGGGTGAAACAACTGAGTGTAATCATTGGAACATATCATCAGACTTTGGGGATAGACACTTGTTAACTTTCTAAGTTCCCTGAGAGCAAAAACGTGGCACTAGAAGATGCCGCCACTTTTGAGAAAATTTAGGGCCTCCCTATGTCAGTATTTATAAGGTATATAATGGGCAAACAACCCAGCAAAATTTCGAAAAATCTAGTCATAAGGAGGAGCTGAGCCCCTGGAACCTCCAAGCTACCCAAACTCAAAGCCAAACTTTGAGAAACTCCTTCCTATCAGAAGAGAATGGTGTTCCCCATGATGGTATTTATAGGGGTTGCCACCAGTGAAAACTTCACAGAAAAATTTCTGAAATACTAATTATTAAATTGGGTGTAAAGCTGTACTAACACTGAAGTGCTCCAAAAAAGGAAAGAATTGTCATGGCTACATGACATAAGTGAAGGCATAGTTTGTAAGGTTAAAGATGGAGTCAGGAGCCCAAAAAGATAAAGTTGCAAGGCCTTCCTGATTTAAAACATACCCTGGACTAACGCTGGGTACAGGTGAGATATGCCTGAGTTAGTCCTGGGAATGTGCGTGATGCTTGACCTGGCATTACACCCAGAGCATTAAAACGCACCAGCTATATTCTCAATCATGATGGTTCATTACAGTTGCTCAAGGAACAGGATTCTAAAAACCTGTTCCATTTATAATATTGCCAAATTGGGACGAGTCTGCTTACAAATTATAACTAAAGTTTGGACAAACTTGAGTTACAGTACCCTGGCACATGGTAATGTGCGCCTATTAGTTCGCTTAGGCTTAGCACCACTCACGCAGATAAATGACTCACCCCCATCATTTAGGTACGTTTTTGCGAGACCAACTTTCTCATTGGTCAACTTCCTAAATAAATTTCCCCGTAAGTTTTACGTTTTTTAAGGTCCCTTGGGCGAACCTGTGCGCGGAACTCCTTGAGATGGTCTATAACAACATTGGCCACTTTATTTTGATAAAATTAATGACAGTATCTGGTGCACCTCTAGGCCGCCCTGGTCCCCTACAGATTGAGGCACCCAAGCATTCTGACGCCAATCTTCACTTGGTTATGGATTTCCCTTTGGAGTTCAAAATCTTTTGTTGTTTATGTGTTATCTCCTATTATATTCAGTGTTGTACACGCTTGCCCTGGGTCCCTTTTGTTCTGGCACCCTCTGCAGTGCCCTGTTTCCAACCTTGCTAAGACTAGTTCCCTGGCGGTGTGGCTGTGCGTCCCACACCACCCCTCTGGGAACTAGAGTTACAGACACTCTCTTGACATCAGACATAAAATTTATAATTTATGTGCAACTAATTATTCATGTGGGGAAGCTTTATGTGTAAATTAAGTGCGCTGGCCATTTTTCACGGCCACTATGGTGCTCACCACAGTTTAATTGTTTGGTTTTGTATTGGTGCATCTCAGTGTTGTTTTTGCAATTACCAACTGGAAAGTCCCACCCTTCCTGCTCCTACCTGGTGGACTCAGACCCTTGTGATCCTTTTGTCACGTTTACCTGACTTTCCCCCAAAAGCTATTTTTAAATTCAACAGGCTCTTTCTTCCCTCTCGCCAGAAGCTTCTTTTGGTATTAAATTGTCTGGTTCTTGTCTTCCCTTGTGTGGGGTATAATTGCTATATTGGCTGTCTTCAGAGGCCGCAGACTGGGTTTATGTGATGTTCTGCAGTCAACCTCTTTTGTAAAAATCAGCAGAGGGTTTAAGTGTGTCCTGGAGCAGCGTCGTCCTGATGTGTCATCAATCAACACCTTCTATGAGTTATTTTCTCTGCACCAAGATGGCTGCCAAGTGAGATTATATTTTTTCGAGGCAAGCTGACTAGGGGACAGACATTACCAAAGCTAAAACTAGACTAAAAAACTAATGTAACTACTTAGTTCAAACAAAACACCCTAATGAGCGGATTGAGTGAAACGCTTCAAAAAATGACCAACCAGGTGAGCAGCAGAAGCTGCTTATCCCTCCATGGCGGAAGGGGAGAGGAGGTGGGGGGCTCATCTTTGGCAGCCTCTTTGGCAGCAGCTTCTTTCTCCCATAGTAGAGTGCATGTCACGGCTGACAGTAATGGCGTTGGGGCATCTGCACTATGTGGTTCAATATCAATGATGTTTAGAATTTCATGGAAATTGCCAGATAGATAAATGGCACTAAGATATTCAATTAAAGCTTTTTCAGCTTTGATGCAGGCATCTGGGATTTTAACAAACGTGGCAATGTTGGTTCAGGTTATTTTTGCTTTTGAATTCCGTGCTATAGTTTCCACGTTCTGAATAGCATCATTTGCATTTTTGTAATACTGGTTCACCGTGAGTTTACTTTTTGGAGTTAAGGTTGCGGGGATAACAGGAGGTGGAATTCCTCCTTTGAGTATCGCTACTGATTTAGTGACAGATTTACACAGGGGACAACAATCTGGTGTTACAGCTGCTTTGACTGCAAGCTGGTGATCACTGTGAAATGATTTGGTGTTTGGCTGTGGGGTATAAAGTTGAGGGGATATTTGGCGTCCCCTTCTGCATTAATGAACTGCTCAATTTTCAGAGATGGTTCTTCAATGAACTTAACTGATTCGTCGATTTCAGCCAATTGTTCCCATGGGTTTTGGTTGAATTGGATTGGGGAATCAGTGTACAGTTGAGGTTTAGTCAATTCATTTGGGGAAGCATGGGATCAAACTGGGATCTAATCCAATGCTTGATTGGAGGAATTATTTATGGCATTGGGGTGAGGAGGAGGCTGATTGGTGGCTGCAGGTGCAGCTGCAGCAACAGGCTTTGGGGGAGGGGGAGGTAGGATTGTGCCCCATACCAGAAAGTGTACAGGGTGGGCAGCGGATTGAAGGTTGGCAGATGAGTCATCTGATCCTCCAGAAGTGGTTGAAGAGGGGCACTTGCGTTTTCAGTGGTCTAACTTGAAACATGATGGACATATCATCATCCCGCCCTCAATGTGGGCCCAAAACAGATGGTTGGGCTCTGAGGAAATAATGGTGCATGGCAGAATTGACACCGCAATTTTATTAAATTCAGGGCTGATTGTGGCATATGCCCAAGTCCCATCGAGTCGTGTGGCCCCATTTGGGACCACAAATTGTAAGATGGGGTTGGAGCCTTAGGCTGCCAAATCGTCCATCAGCTCCTGGTGGAGCACTTCAGGGGGTGGTGGGTGGGCAGACCAGCAAACTGAACCACCAAAGTGATGTCTGCTGGGAGCCAAGTACAAGTTGTGGGGAAAGGTGCCAAGTGAAATTAAATGTAGATAAATTTTGTGATAGAGCACAGGCCCTACCTTTGCTCAACATCCTTAAACGTCATTTCTCCAAACCTGGACCTCCTCATGAGAAACTCACCAATTTGCTAATCGCCCCCTCCCAACTTTGAACAACTATTTAAAGCCCTTTTGGGAATTTCCCTGCCACAACCTGGAAAAGGCCAGGTAATTTGACCTTCATGGTTTCACCCAGGGTGGCCCCTATAAATATGGGCCTCAAAACTTGCATACACCTTACAAAAAGGGGAATTGTATCCTTCCATTCCTTTTTAGTTCTGACAAATTCATAGGTGAGCAGGTGTCTAGCCCCGGGTTGAAGTAAAATGTTTCAGTCAATTCCGTTGTGATGATGTCACCTGTTCAGCCCCTTTAAATATGGCGCCCACATCTATTGTTTATCCCTTGAATGGAGCTGATCTCCCAACAGATTTCCTCCCCATCTTGGCAGAATTTAAGGGTCCAGGAGAGTTTAGCCCAAATTTAACAAAAAACTAATCAACAAAAACAATTTTTCTTTAGACCATGTTTCTGCGGTGCAGGCCAAAGCATTGATTAAGGGCTTGGTGTTTATGTCTTTGAATAACTAGGCACAACAGGCCATTGGAGCAGGTATGGGGTGGTTGACAACCAAATACGCGTTTTATAATGTGAATGGCATAAAAAGAAGGAGCCAATAATCAGCTCTTGCAACTCTGATAAGGACCCAATTCCTATGTATCAAATTGCACTTGAGAACCTGTGGCTGACCTTTACCATGGTCCTCAGAACATAAAAGGTGAAAAAAGAGCTATTTTTTAAATATAAAATTTTTATGCAGTTTCTAAAGATATGGTGGGATATGTGGCCTCAGTAGTATGAGTGGCCAATTATTACTCTCCATTTTTATGATGCAAAAACATACCCTGGAGGCATGTTTATTCCCGATGAAGGTTTTTATGGTGAGGTGTTGGCATTTTATGCTTTAAAAAACCATTCTGGATTTTTTTGTTGACTGCTACTCTTTTATCCCCATTAGGGAAAATCAGCACAACTATTTTGGTGGATACTAGAGCCTCTGAGAATTTTATTGGCCAGATACCTAGCAGACTAGATTGAGTTTAATTACTTACCAGGTGGTATGGTTAGTAGAGGTCCTTCCCAAGGTATTCCCACGCTTAAGAATCTAAAGGGTTAGTAGATTATCAAGTTGGCAAATATCATTTGGCTGACCACTTACAAGCAATCAAAACAAGTTGTACCCCATTATTTTGGGAGTAAAGTGATGGCGAAAGTTTGACGTTAGAACCAATTTAAAAGCCATTACTATATCCTTAAATTTAAAGAATGGTCACAAATTAGTGGTCTTTTTGTCTGAAGATAACTCTCAGGGCGATTTTCTCCAACATCCCAAGGTTCAAACTCTCAGTCTTGCTCCAAACTAAGGCCCTCTTTGGAGGTACACTTACCTTCCTGTTTGAGGGGCTGGAATCTTTGTTTGATGCAGCTTTGGCCAATGTTCTACCAGCTCATTCAGAGTTTGATTGTGAGTTCAAGCTCAATGTTGATCTGGTGCGTATATAATCTTCTATTTACCCTTTGACTGTATGAGAGGAAGCAGCCTTAGATTGTGGGTTAAGGAGAAGTTAGCTAAAGGCGCAATACCTCAGCGTACCTCCCCACTATGCTCCCCACTTCTTTTTCTAGAGAAGGCCAATGTTACCTTACACCCATACGTATATTATGGGAACCTAAATAATGTCACTGTACCAGATTTACATCCCATCCCTTTGGGTTCACAGATTGCACGCTATGTGGAGAAGTCAAAAGTCTTCTTCAAACTGGATTGTTTAACGCGTTAATAATATCCAGATTAAGAAGGACAATGTGTGGCTAACCCCATTCCATACCAGAAAAGTAATTTTCCAATATCAGGTTATGCCCTTTGGGCTTAAGAATTCACTTGCTATCTTTCAATGCCGTACTGATGTAGCTTTTGGGGGACCTGCAGGGGGTATGCGCGGTTGACTACAAAGATAATATTCTGGTTTTTTCCCTGATCATGATTCCCATGAAGTACACCTTCAGCAAGTGGGTGAGCGTTTGAGGGCAGCTGACCTTATGCTAAAAATAAGTATGTGCGAGTTCTTCAATTCCCAGTTAACCTTCCTGGGAAACGTCATGTTTGACCAAGGCCACATGATAACTCCAGACAAGGAGAAGGAGATTCGTGAGTTGCTTACCCTCAACTTTGGTCAAGGAATTGAGGAGTTTCTTGGGAACGTGTACGTTCCTTAAGGAATTTATGCCAAATATTTCTGAGGTGGCGGCGCTCTTGTATAAGGCGATTAAGCTAAAATGCTACAGTGGGCCCCCTTTTTTCAGGATGACTTACAAGCGGTAAATTGCACCTTGTTGTCCACGTCCATCCTTCTCCATGTAGATCCCATAAAGGAGCTTATTATGGCTACTGATGCCTTCAACTTTGCCATAGCGGCGGCTTTATTACAAGTAGGTGAAGATGGAATAGAGCATCCGTGGGATATTTTTTTGGAAGATGTTTCTTACTTAGTTGAACTATGCCATCTATGACAAAGAGTTATTGGCAGTGGTTAAAGCTTACTTATTGACGTCATCACTTGAACAACTCATCTCAGCCATTCTGCGTTCATACAGGTCACCATGCCTTGTTGTAATACCGCGCACCTCATGTCTTGACCCCACAGCAAACCAAATGGCATGAGACCCTGGCCCAATTTGTGTTTTCTTATGAGTTTACAAAGGGAAAGGAGAATGGTGTGGCGGATGCTTTGAAATGAAACCTTGCATTAGCTCCCAAACCTAAGGAGGTATAGGTACACAACACCCACTTGATGATTCCCTGGGGTAAGATTGTGTCCCAACATCACTCTCTCTTGACCCACGAATCAGCGCTGCTCTTCTGGAAAATGCGGGAATACGGTATGTTTGGGTAGGTGGTCCTTTCATAGCCCCTGTCAGCAGAATATACTATGGTCCTCGCTAAGAGCAAGCTGAATCATGAAGATATTACCAGAGATTACCACATGAATGATGAGATGGTGTGGTTTCAAGGACGCCTTTGGGTTCCCGCTGAACCATTTCGCCTGGATATTGTCCAAGACCATTTTAGAAATTTAAGTTGAACACATTATCCAACCCATTAACAAATTAATCAATTCGATGATTAATGGTTACAATCAGACATCTCACCAATTGTTGCCAACTTAAGTGTTAGTTCTAATTAATCAATGTAAATGCGATAAATATTTCAATTCATATTTTTTTGTTGAGGATCACCCCTAGAAGTATTGAGTAAGAATTCGATGTGGGAGTAACACCTGACAGTCAAGATTTATGAGAAATTATTTAGAGTGAACGGATAGGGGGTCATTAAAAACTACCTAGGCATTCTAATGCTTGTGTTAAATGGTAGTTTCGTAATTAGTCAACACAACCCAAATCAATTAGTATTGAGTTCTTGATACCAATAAATTGGTGGCTAAACACTAAGGATGATGATACCTATGCAAATCAAGGCAAAGATACCCGCCATAATTTGGAGCCTAGAACATAAGGGTCAAACCATGAGAGGAGCAATTAATTTATTCCCAGTGAACAGCTGAAAATCCATGCTCCAATTATACTATAAAACCCCAATAATTTCCTAATAAAAGCATATCTAGCACTGATATAATTTAGTTTTTTATACATTGGTTATATAGCTTACTCATGGGATAAGAGTGCAAGTATCAAATATCTTATTTGTTGTTGCTATCAAATCTCCACTTGGCTTTGCGTGAAGATAATAGAGAGGTGTTCCCTACAAATACAAACATATCTTCAATAAGAAGAACCACCTGTCTAGCGTTGGACCCTTTACTCAAAGTGGCTTTTGGGAAATCAACTTTAATGATAGTATATATACTTTTATTGCCCCAGTTTATCAATTTTAGTCAAATAACGAAAAGAGGTCAAGAATCTATGCATTAATATCAGGGAACATAAGTGAGCCATCATCTAAGCAGCCCTGATTTTATCAGACAATCATGATGGAATTGTCAGACAATCTCTTTCTCAACTTAAGAAAAAGAAGATAGAGGTACGAGTGCCCCCAAATCTGCTAATATGATTGGCCCATCACCTTCCCAATCTTCAAATAATATTGTGGATATCAACGAAATGAGTACCCACAGCAAAAAGACCTTGGCGGATTCTCGGTGTAATCCTAACTATTGGAAAATATGGCTTATAACAAAAAATGGCTTAAAAAGGTAATAACTAATAATAGTATTACTCCAACTTCTCAACCAAATTTGGGGTGTTCATCATCACACGGGTTTGATCACCTCTGAGGTGAGAATATATTACTCAACGATGATAGGGTGCAAATTAACCAATTATTACCATGCAAGTCTGACCACTGCCAAGGTGAGAAGATTTTACTCGACAATGATAGGGTGCAAATTAACTAATCATCACCACATGAGTCTGACCACCACTGAGGTGAGAAGATTTTACTCGCTGGTGATTAGATACAATTCATCAAATCATTACCACATGGGTCAATTTTGCTTCAAAATATTTATCTTCAATCTGATAGGCTGAAAGCCTCTATTTCCTAATTTAGATGACTCAGCTTTATATACTTTAGCCTCAAATATCCATGGTCTCGAAATTTGAACTAGTTTAAATAGGAAAAAATAGTATCAAGAAAAGGACCTTCCTTAGTTTTGCCCTGCCTAAACAATAAAAAACATAAAAGTCTTTAATAAAGCATTATTTATTACTTTTATTTATAAAGTAAATTTCTCACTTTAACAAAGAATTTGTGGCATCTGTCAGTGGATCCCACAGGAATCACCGTTAGAAATCCTGATAAGGCGAAGACTCTGGAACTAATTTGATGCACTTACAATTGGAAGGGATTAGTCATGCAGGTTTCCAGGTATTGTAAAGAGTGCCTGGTCTGTAACCAAATGAAACCAAATCGCTAGCCCCTTGCTAGTTGTTGGTATCAGTTAAAAATGCTGAAGGGCCTTGGACTTCCTTATCAGTGTATTTCATTGTGTAGTTATCTATATCAGATGGCTATAATGCCATCATGGTAGTGGTGGACCATTTTATGAAGTTCGCCCACTTTATTACTTGCAGAACTATGGTAACCGCAGATGAGATGTCTAGGCTCTTCGTCACACATGTTTTTGCGCTTCATGGGGTTCCCCAAGAGATTATCAGTGACTGAAGACCCCAATTTACCCCCATCTTTTAGGAAAGTTGTGTGAGACTCTTCAGATTCGCCCCTGCCATTCAACCGCTTATTACCCCCAATTAGATGGTCAGAATGAACGAGTGAACCCGTGATTGGAACAGTTTCTGCGATTATACTGTCACAGATCATTCAAATTAGGTTTGCCATCTCCCCATGGCAAAATTTAGTTCTAACAACGCCCACCATGCATCAATTGGTTGTTCCCCCTTTTTCGCCAACTATGGTTCCAACCCCACCTTCAACATGAAGCCCAGATTTGGATCCAAAGTGGAAGCTGATATGGACTTTTTGAAAATGATCAAGAAAGTACATCAGGGTTGAACACGAATTTAGATGTGGTAACGGGAGCTTACAAGGAGAATGCTGACGGGAAAAGAAAGGTAGGCTCTGCGTACAAGAAAGGAGATCTCGTGATGATGGATTCTAGAAACATCCCTATCAAGCAGCCATGCAAAAATCTGGGACCAAAGAAGATTAGGCCTTACCACATCATCAGAAAAGTAGGCCACGCCTTGTGCCAGGTGGATCTTCCTTCATCATTCTGGATCTTTGCCATTTTCCATGAAAGTAAGCTAACGTTATTTGAGGGCCCCCACCAGAGACTCCAGAGCTTATCTCATGGATGGGAGCCAGAGTGAGAAGTGGAGGGGATTGTAGCCTCACGCCAAATAAGAAGAAGGCTTGAGTATCTGGTATCCTGAAAGGGATTTGACACAGAATAGAAAAGTTGGGTACCACACGTGACTGTGCCCATTCCCAAGATCTTATTTAAGGTTTCTACAAGCGTTTCCTTGAGGCTGCAGGACCTAAGTAGAAGCAAACTATCACATCCATGAAGTTGGCCTTAGCGCACAAAAATCTTTCTTTGGAAAAAGCCCTTGAGGGGGTGGAGCCTCAAAAGAATGAGAGGGCAATGTTATCCTATATGACATAATTTAGGGTACATATTGTAAGGACAAGGCTGGACGTCAGGAGGCCAAAAAGGTTAAGTTGCAAGGCCTTACTGACTTAAAACATACCCTGGACCAACGCTGAGTACAGGCGAGATATTTTCGGGTTGGTACTGGAAATGTGCATGATGCTCAGCCCAGCATTACAGCCAGGGCATTAAAATGCACCTGTACATTCTCAATCCTGACGTTTAGTTCTAGTTGCTTTGGGAACAGGGTTTAAAACCCGTTTTATATATAATATTGCTAAATCAGGATGAGCCTGCTTACAAATTATAACTCAAGTTTGGATAATCTTGAGTTACAGTACCCTGGCTGATGGTAGTGTGCGCCTTTGGTTCGCTTATGCTTAGCACCACTCCCATAGATCAATGACTCACCCCCATCATTTAAGTACGTTTTTGCGAGACCAACTTTCTTATTAATAAACTTTTTAAATAAATTTTTCCGTTGGTTTTACGTTTTTAAGGTCCCTTAGGCGAATATGTGCATGGACCTCCTTGAGGAGGTCTCCAACAACGTTGACCACTATATTTTGACAAAATTAATGTCAGTATCTGGTGCACCTCTGGGCCTCCCTGGTCCCCTATAGATTGAGGCACCCAAGCATCCTGAAACTATTTCCCACTTGTTCATGGATTTCCATTTGGGGTCCACCCAAGTTTTATTGTTTATGTGTTATCTAATATTATATTCAGTGTTGTACACGCTTGCCCTGGGTCCCTTTTGTTCTGGCACCCTCTGCAGTGCCCTGTTTCCAACCTTGCTAAGACTAGTTTCCTGGCGGTGTGGCTGTGCGTCCCACACCACCCCTCTGGGAAAAAGAGAGTTACAGACACTCCCTTGAAAGGAATGGAATTAAAATAAGCCTCCATATGCAAAAGTATATACATATTTACAAGGGAGGTTACTATAAGGGTCCCACCAGTGAAACATTAGTGGTAAATTACCTAATCCCTTTAGTTATGGAGGGAAATTCACAAATAAGGGAATCAATCCTAGGTTGGATGAGGCAAGCAAAGTCAGCCATCACTGAGTGTCCACTGACTGGCTCATTATGCTTCTTCTATATAATGACATTCAGAAGGTGTCAAGACTACGTAGGGCTTAGACCTAAACAAAACCTTTATATTAATTAACCCCAAAAAGCATAAAATGACTTGGCGCACAGAATCCAAGGAAGGTTTGGAAGAAATGGAACATGGGTAGCCCCACCTTTAGAAGGAGTTCCAAACCTTCTATCGCCCAGTCAAAGGCACTGGATGAAAGCCAATGCTTCCCCTCAATGGTTTAAAAGGCTGATTGAGGGCTGTCTTTATGGAAAGAAAATGAGCCTTTTAAAGTAAATGAATCCTGGGTAGCAGTACCTCAAACATTCCAAAACCACCAATTACTTACATGGGGGCAGGAGCTACATGCGGAAAGTAAAAAAAAAGAAACGCTGAGCTTGGTTATCACCAAAAAGAGTAATGATGCTGTAGTAAGAAGACTAGTGACCATGGCAACAGATAACACACTCAATCACCGCTATGAAGAAATTCCATAATTAAAAATACCCACAAGTATAAAGTAGAGTTAGTCAATTAGTGTAAGGATAGTGTCTCTTATACAAGAATAACTACTGATAAACCAAAGTAAAAACACAAATCAAGGTAGCAAAAACTTCATAAATTGCAAAAGAGACCCAGAAAGCCCAATGAAGATGTAACCCCGGAGGCCAGCTAAAGTTATTATATAATAAATAAAAAGATAAAAATAGGCTTTATTACAAGTTAGACGAGATGACAAAAAAGAGTTTGGACAGAAAAAAGAAATATAAGGGAAAATTGGGCAAGGGCCTAAATAAGTTTTTGGGCTTAGAAATGACTCTAGCAAATAGTGAAATACTAACATCCATGGTGTTTCTCTACCTCAATTTTGTTTTAACTTAACTTTTTGAAACCAGCTACATTTTACTATTTTTGCTAATATTAAATTTTGTAATTGATTCTAGTCCCATTTAGAGAACAAAAATAATGACCCATCCTCATTTAAATTGTTGCTGTTTTTTGGTACCGTCAATGTAACATTTTTGGATCCCATCACACAATTTCAGAGGATTTACCTGGGCCTGTTTGGCATTGACCCATCGTTTATACACGGTGTATTGAGTTCAGGGAAGGTGGCTGACTTGGCCCCTTTGTCATTGATCATCTCTCCTTGTCCTTTTGGTCCACTCCAGAAATCATGTCATGAGACATGGCATGTAATAATTTTAGATACTTTTGTCATCTCCACTAACCTTAACTGATAATCGTTCATTAGATTTGAGACTAAACAAGACTAAAACTTAATTGGGGAACTACCCAGTTTCCAATGACATATTAGGAACTATTGTGTTCACCAGAGACTTTCTTCATCCTTTAAATAGGCATATTCACCTGAAACATTTTAACATTTACCTACAATCCAATCGTCCTTCCTCAAGAGGCATTATAGAAGGTTAGGCTATCATTAGTTTTTACTTAGATTAAGTAAAAAAATAAAAGGAAGTGATATATAATGTTTCATTATCAACTTTCGTTTTTTGTAATTTCTCTTAAACTTTTTTCAATTTTCTTTATAATTTTTATGTTTCATTTCATATCCATAGTTTTAAGATTTCTGTGGACTTTATGCACTATATGAACATCATTTATATTTTTCAGCTTTACAGTTCTCTTGAATATAGCTGAGGGCTTGAAATGGGCTTGAAGCTGAGAAATAAGCAGAGAGGTCAATGAAGATGAAAGAAAGGGTGTGAAAATACCTGATTGTATGGGGTCATGGAGGTCACCATAACATCATGTCCCCACGCACCCTACAAATATTGACAGTTTTTGACTGAATAGAGTAGTCTATTTTCCCATCTTTTCAGATCGGCCGCCTAGTTGACTCACTCATTGTTCTAAATCATCCTTGTGACCGCACTGTTGTGAGTCAAAAACCCTACCCCTGAATTGAGCCCTGATAAGCTAACTCTTGAGCCCTTATGATTAAAACCCATCTTTAAAAGCACTGATGGGAAATTTTGATGAGGAAGCATCACATGTATGAGAACTGATGGAGATGACTTCTGGAGATGCACATCCGCTTCCCAAATCTCAAAAAAGCGCGAATATCAACAATTTAATCATGAGGATGACTTAGAACAATGAGGGCGGCAACTAGGCGGCTAGATCCAGAAGAAGGTGAAAGATCATGATTTTATGGGGCCATGGAGTTTCCCTCGGCAACATGTCCCCATGAAACTTATAAATATTGACAACTTTTAACTGAACAGAGTAGTCTATCTCACTTCATCTTTTCGTCTTCTTTGACCTCTCTTCTAGTTTCTCAGTTTTAAGCCCATTTTGAACCTCAGCTATGTTCAAGAGAACTGTAAAGCCAACATAAACGATGCTCACTACATGAGGCTATGATCTGTACAAGTGAAAACGTCTATCATGAAAAAGTGAGAATAAAAGCAAGTAATAAGCCAACCTACCAAGTTGATTGAAAAGAAAGACCTAAAGGATTAACACCTCTCATCATGAAGTAACTCCTCTAAAGCCTTAAAGCCTGATATTGGATGCACTTTTGAAGACACATTACATCCATTGATCATGATAATTATCAATTCCAATATGGGAGCCTCAACTAGATTATTCAACAACTATTAAATGGCATCTACACCATAGAAGACTACAGTCATTCCTAAGCCTCTTTGGTGCCTTCCACAATGCAAGATTTATATATCAGCTAAAATCTTTATAAGAATTAGCTTTGGGTACTTAATGCTTTCTCTGAAGCTTTGTCCATCCAACTATAAACCACATCCTATAAATAGTTGATTTTCATAACAATGAGGTAGCTCAACAACTAGGGCTCACTCAAACACTACACTCAGATTTGTCAATTTCTAAAATGCTGTCTCCTCCTTTGTTAACTAAGATTGAGAATCCATTGTTGATAACCGTTGGCTATTAAAGAGGCTTTTAATCAACTTGCTATTCTAGATGATGTATTTTTGGTGTACTCTTGATGACCAGCTTTGTCAAAATGTAAAACTACTCAAGTCAACCCGAAGCCAATGCATCAATCAGTAAAAGGACCTAGTTTAGGCACTCCAGCAGCATTAACAGGGGTTAGCCTCCCGAAATCTCACCACTGGGGCTGAATGACCTATAAATACCAATGGACCAGAAGGTCCAAAATACCCTAAAGAGCCAGTGGGGTACAAAGGTCCCTGTAAATCCCAAGGATCTTTAGTTCTTTTGTACTTCTTCTGGAGGTCATAACAATTATTGAAAATAAGACGTTATAATGGCGCTCACTGCTTTACAAGATCAAATATAAAAGCGGTTTAAAGATGCAAACTCTGAGTAAATGAATTCCCTCTGTCAAAATTCTGATATGACTGGATAATAAGCCCTAAATAGCAATGGCAGATTGACTAGAATACGCTGACCATGATCACTAGTATATGAATATTTGAGATCCTTGGGACAAGGCGATACTGTATCTTGAAGGATAATAGTTTGAACGCCTCCAAATAAGGCAATAATATTGTGTTGGCGTTTAACAAATATTGAGTAGATTGTCTCAAGCTAAGACAATAAGGAATTTAAGAATAGCATACTCTGCTAGAGCCAATGAAAATATGGTGGAACCAAGTTTAAGCCAAAGGAGCATTAATAAATGAAGTTGCTGATTTATAAGTGAGATGGGATGATTGAAGAAGGGAGGATTTTTAGTAGAGAAGTGCAAACGGATCTAAGACTATCTGCTGATAAATATAAAAGTTTAATAAAGAGGTGTTGTTGGGGAAATTGCTCCATACTTTATTATAATTATTAAGTGTGTTCCAAAGACTGGCGATCTCCATATCATCTGTCTGATTGCTCAGTGGGCTCAACCCTATACAAGCTCTTATGGAGTATAGCAAGTCTATCACCCAAATTCTAACAGTGGTGATCACTACAGGGGGCCCATTGATCAACTACAATTAAGTAAAAAATTCTTCAATCCGCACCCATGGCATATCAGGATTTCACTAAAGGAGAATCGTCCCAGACTTCTGAGCTTGCCAAAACTGCATAAACAAAACTTATTGTGGATGCAGTGCTCAAAAAACAATAGGAGCTCCTTTAGGAGCGCAATGATGTGAAGAATCAACTTGAAAGTGTGGTTAGTCAGCTGCAGATACTTGGACAATAGAACAGGCAACTTTCTAATTGCCTGGATGACACTACTGAGTGACTACACTGCAATGAACAGAAGTTAACACATATATTTTACCCGCCTTGTACCCAATGGGAAGTGGAAGAACAAGGGATCACTTGGGAAGGATTGCTTTATGAAAACTACAAGACTGGATATCAAGTTGAGGAGTTTTTCTCTGAGCACGCATGCAGCGTGAGCTCCTTAACTTGTGATGGCAGCTCTGGGGATAATTATGTTCCAACCCAACAAACCCCCATGTGATGGCAGTTCTGCCCTACTGAAGAGCCCTGCGCTAACCCTAGAACCGCTGACCCTTCTGAGCCAGCCCATCATCGAGATTTCAGATATGGGCCTTGATCAAATCTTCAGTAAACTCCTAAAGCTCACAGTTATGATTGGGAGGAGTAGGTTTGCATTGAAAAGCTGCCTTTGTTTGACCGCAATGGAAACACCCATGGTTTCTTCAAACATATTAAATTTGTGGCGGAAGGAGCAACTAATCAGCATAAAGCTAAATTAATTATGTACGACTTGGATGTTGGATGTGCTGAACAAGTCACCTGATATCTTTTAAGAAGTTCTGTTTCATAACAAGAAATAAGAATACTGTGCTGCGGTTGTTCAGAGGTACTGTGAAGATGTCACAGCAGAAGGGTGAGATCTTGACCTTCAGGTTCCAATGTAATGAGATCCTCGCTGCACTTGCTAACCATTTTATAATAGAAGCCCATGTTTTAATTGGGGCGGATACTTTATCCAAATCTGATGTGTGCATTGCAATGAACATCGTGGTGAAGCCATATTGTGAGCTTTACAACGTCATGACTTGAATTTGGAGGACAACATGCACCTGCTCAAAATTATTCAGTTCTTGCGCCAGTTATCTGCTACCTTTCCTCCGCCCAATACTGAGTGGAACCATTTCACTGCCATTGCCGGACCATCTTATTTGGGGAAATTCTCTCATCCTGTTAAGCTTCCGCCTGGAAAATCCCCAGCCTTATTATAACTACGCGCCTTGTCCTTGGCTGAGTTACCCCCAGTAGATTAACTTCCACCCCAGGCCTGCTTATGATAATTGTCAACAGCACAACTACCAACCTGGACCTATTATGCTGACCGTCAAATATAACTTATTGACCTGCCCTGGATACGCTTTTCACCCATAATCAAGTTATTGGCCTGGGCCAACTTACAAAAACTAAGGATATGAACTCTTTGGGGTGAATTGTTTTGAATGCGGTCATCCTGGTCACCTTGCCTGAAGTTTCCCCTCCAATTGAGTCCACTAATATAGCAGGATCAATGCTACCAGGGAAAAGAGGGAGCGGAGTAGAGATGGGACTCTTTATCTCCGTTATACCAACCCCAGACGTCCCATCTGAACCCATTGTAGTTTATTTGGTGGAAGTCCCTCAGTATGATGGCAGGTTTTATAACAGCAGTCAGTTGGAGGGGTAGACTTACTGACATGAGTGTAAGCCAAGGCCACGGCAGAAAAAGGACCTCAGGAGCAACTGATGCTGTATGCCTGTCAAATTTTTGATCAAGCTTCCTCAGATGAACTGGACCCAGTCTCAGATGCACCTTCCCTGAAAGGTGTAAACGTCGCCCTCCTGGTAGAAGCTATATTCAAAGAATATCTAAAGTCAGTGAGGGGATAAAGAGTTTCCTTGGGAAAAGAGATCACTTAAATGTCTATGTAAAAAAGTCAAAATTCTTCTTATTCTGAGTGTTCATAATGCGACATTTTTGTAGCAAAAAGGTGAGTATGCGCTATAATATATATGTGCGCCCCAATCAACATGAATTCCACCGAATTGGTGGTAAAGTTGACATTAAAAGCCTGATGTATAACAATGGATGATATATGAGACCTCTGGAGCGGAAAGAACAGTCTCTGAGGGAGTGTACAGTGCGCTACCCTTGTAGTTTGGGTCAATTGTTCTTGAAACTCCTGCAATAGTGCTAAAAAGAGTAATTATGACCTGTTAAATGGAACTGCGTTCATGAGACAATTTGGGGCTGTTATTTAAATGATGGCAGAGACCTTCGAAATTTTGGGCAGTAGATCCCAATTTACTTTACCTCTAGCGGAGTGCAAAAGGATCTGGTGCACAAGGGACATATCAACTTGGCATATAGTGATGAGATGATTCCTTTTTGCTACCATTAACTAAAGAGCAAGACCCAAGACCTTCCCTAGCAGATAGAAAAATATCGAGGGCTGCCGCTCAGAGCTGCTGGGCCTATATCCATTCCCTTCAGACACCAAGTAATAGTAAGCACTGAGTTATTGGTGGAAGCGCCAGCTGGACAATATGGGGAGGTCATTGGGCCTTATCAGCAATTGTGGCTTGAGCCTCATGTGGCTCCAGGCATTATACTTCCAGGAAAAGGGGAGATCAAAGTTTTACTAGCAAACTTACAAAATGAACCAATGCAAATCCGCTGACACCAAATAGTGGTGTATTTACACCTGACCCCAATTGGGGAGGTCCTTCAGGTTCACAAGTTCAGTTTGTTTAATATTTTAGTCTAACAATTGAGTCAACACCCAGCGTAATGACAGTGGTACTGCAGAAGAACTTAATAGGACTATTGGAAGAACAAAAAGACCAAGAAATAGCTTTATTCCGGAAGCATAAGGAGGTTTTTGCCTTTGATGACCACTATTTAGGTGTGCTTGGGGGTGGTACATCAATTAGACACAGGCAATCATCCCCCCATAAGGTCTTGGCCAATCCATCAATTGAGGGAAGTGGAAGACATTGTCACTGAAGAAATTCTTAAGTTGCTGGAGAAAGGGATGCTCAAACCGTCCAAGATTCTGTGGGCTTCGCCCATTCTGATTGTAAAAAGGAAGGACAGCACTAACCACATGGTAATAGACTACCAGAAGCTCAATAAAATTTAAAAAAGGTCTCATACCCCTTACTGCAGATTGACAATGCTTTGGATCAGTTAGGGAATGCTTGTTACTTCCCAGTGTCGGACTTGATATTGGGTGACTGGCAAATTGAGTTGCCCATGGCAGAACATGAGAAATGCACCATAATCACATCCAAAGGCCTTTTACAACTGACCCATATGCCCCAAGAGCTATGTAAAGCCCCGGCTATGTTCCAGTGAGCCATGGATAATATCCTCAGCGACCTGTAGCTGTTGTGTGTCCTTGTATACCTCAACGATATCAACGGATTCTCTTGAACCTTTTCTGAGCACATTGATCATTTAGAAGTAGTATTCCGCTGACTCGCTGAGGCGAACATCAAAAAAAACATTGAAAATGTAACTTCTACAAAGATCAGTTTTAATACCTGAGGTTTGTGGTAGACTCAAAGGGGCTAAAACCAAAGATGGCCAAGGTGGAGGCCATCCAAAAATTGACTATGCCAGTAATAAGCGCGATACTGGTATTTTTAGGAATGGTTGGCTACTACTGGCACTTCATTCCAAAACTTCAGCCTTATTGGGTGCCCACTATTTATTCTATTAACAAAGGATTTAATGTTTGAATGGACGGAAAGCCATCAATTTTCTTTTCACACACTTTGGATGGCGCTGATCAGTGTGACAGTGCTATACTATCTAAACCTTGATAAGGAGTTCATTTTCCAGTTGTAACATCTTTTTCCACTGTAGGGCGGTCCTATCAAAAAATACGATGAGGGGGAGGAGCACCCTGTGGCGTACTGCAATCAGAGTCTGAATTGCCAAGAACGTAATTATACCATGACTGAATGGGAGTGCTTAGTGGTGATCCATGCATATAAGCAATTTAGGGTGTATTCGCATGGGGTGAAGTTCAAAGTGGTAACAGGTCATGCTTTGTTACGCTGGTTGCTGAACCTTAAGGAGCCTGAAGGGCGCCTATCCCGATGGGCCCTCAAACTGCAGGCTTATGGCTTCAAAATCCTCCATCAACCTTAAGCAAAACATCAAACATCAATTTCTTGGCCTTACTGCCAACAGTTTCTGTCACAGCGTATATTAGCAATGTGGTGTATAAAAAATGCTCAATTGGTAATATGACGATGAACCACCTCAAGTTATGAAGGCGCTAAAAGAGATGCAAGCTAAATCTTTTCGGCGGAATGGGGAGTTGTACAAACGAATTGGAGACTCTACAGTGAAATTACTGTGACCCTTGACTTGGCCTAGTATTATCATGAGCGCACATAAGGCAGTAAGACATGGTGGCATGCGCAAGACGTTAGAATTGTTGCACCCTCAGTATTATTGGAAAAGCATGAACTTTGACTTTCTTGAAACTATTTCCTGCTGCCACCAGTGCAAGTGGAAAAGCCGTTCCACCAGAAAACTTATACCAGTTAGTGAAACCACATTTTTCTTGGCATATAGTTTCCATTAATGTCATTGGCCCTCTGCCAACGAGATCTAACCGGTCCAAATACATTCTGGTGGCGATCAATCAAATGATCAGGTGGGTTGAAACACAGGTGATATGGGATTTTGTGGGCAGCCACAGAGGTCAAACTTATAATAGAATGTATTATCCAGTGACATGGCTGCCCTCAGTTCATCCTTACTGATAATGGAACTAACTTCACCTTCATATACTTCCAAAGTTGAACAAGCTTGTGGCATCCGCTGAGTTATGATGACTCCATACCACCCCAAGTCCAACATGATAGTTGAGCGAGTTAATGGTACCTTAGTGAACATACTCCGGAAATTGGTAACAAATAAAAATTCAAATTGGAGTTCCCTCCTTTCTACTGCTGTTTTTTATACAACATTAGCTACCATTCTGTCATGGGGAAGAGTCCCTTTTAATTACGATATGGATGACACCCTGCTCTTCTGGCATTGATTTATGCTTGCGTAGAGATACCAGTGGAATGGATCCCCACAATAAATTACTAATCTAACGGACACATTAATCAAGTTCTTTGAAGCATAATCCTTCAGTATGGCTAAATAGATAAGGAATCAGGACACTGATCAGGGGTGGCGTAGCATTCTAGCTCAGTTCAAAGATAGCGAGATAGTTTTCTTCCTGACCAGCATGGGTTTGTATTAGAAGCACAAATTGGCGAGTATATGGATAGGACTATTTAAAATCATCGAGAAAACAGGTATTGACCCTATACTATTAAGAACTCCACAAAAAAACTGATTATTAACTAAGTGCATTCAAAGTTCCTTTGGGCGTATAAACAATAGGAGACTTATTATCCAGTCAAGGGGGTAACGTCAAGGTTATGATATGACTGGACAATAAGATCTTAATAGTTATAGCGGATTGTCTAGAATCTGCAGACCATGATCACTAGTGTACATATATTCAAGCGCCTTGGGATAAGACAATAAAAGTAAAAAAGGATAATTATTAGATTACCTACAAATAAGGCGATTTCAAAATTTACTAAATATTTAATAGATCGCCTCAAACTAAGGCAATAGGGAATTCAAGAATAGCATACCTTGCTGAACCAATGAGAAAATGGAGAACCATATAGTCTAAGCCAAAAGAGCAGCATTGACCGAAGTCATTAATATAAGTGATTTGGGAAAATTGAAGAAAGGAGTATTGTTAGTAGTGAAGTGAAAATGGAGCAGAGAGTATCTGATGATAAATATGGAAGTTTAATAAATAAATGTTGCTGGGGCAATTGCTACATATATTATTATATTTATCAAGTGTATTATGAGGACCAACGATCTCCATATTGTCTGTCCAATTGCTCAGTGAACTCAATCCTACACAAACTCTTCCAGCATATAGCAAGTCTATCTCTCAAAATTATAACACCCTCTAAATCCCAGAGTTATAATTGATATTTTGTGTAAGAGATGGATAATTTCATCACATTCACCAAGCTCATTAATAACCATATCTCAAAGCTCAAAATTAACCTGTCATGGGTTCAAAAATCTCTTGAGAAACTTTAAGATTAAAATTGATCTCAAAGTGCCAAAGCTTAAGCCGTGAATAAGCAAGTTTCCCTTAAAGCATCATTTACTATCAAACCAAGATTGGGATGAGATTCAAGAAAATCTAGAAGGATTAAAAACAAGATTGAATCGACAGACCCTTTAAAATATATAAAACTGAGAATTCTGAACATGTACCAAGTCAAGATACTGATATGACTGGACGATAAGCACTAAATAGCTTTTACAGGTTGCCTGGAATCTGCCGACCATGATTATTAGTTATGATTATTTGAGCGCCTTGGGATGAGGCAATATTGGTTTGGAAAGGATAATGTTAAAACGCCTCCAGATAAAGTAATAATGAAATGTCAACTTTGGCAAACTTTGAGTAGATCACCTCAACTAGGGCAATAGGAAATTAAAAAATAACATACTCTGTCAGTCCAATGAGAATACAGCGGAACAGAATAATCTAAGCTAAGAGAGCAGTATTAACTTAAGTCTCTGATATATAAGTGAGATTGGATGATTGAAGGAGGAGGATTGTTAGAATGAAGCACAAGCGGTACAGAAGGAATCTACCATTATATATTAAATTAATGAGCTGGTGTGGCTGAAGTGATTGCTTCATATACATTACAATATTTACATTTGTCTCATGGGCTGACGATCTCCATATTGTCCATATGTTGCTAAGTGGATTGACCCTGAAAAAAAACATTTTTTTGTATCACAACGATATTGCTAAAGTTATAACAATGGTAATCACTACAGGGGGCCCATTGAACAACCACAATAGAATTAAAAATTCTCCAATCTGCGGCCATAGAATATCAGGACTGCACTGAAGGAAAATCTTACCAACCTTCTGCGCTTGCTGAAACCATTGAAATCAACCTGGTTGTGGTTGCAGTATTTAGAAAACAAGAAGAGCCCCTTCATGAGTGTTTTCAGACATTTGCCCTCTTAGCTGAAAAATAATAATGTTTTAGGTTGAATTAAGCTGAAAAGGGGAAATGTCAACCATTTGCAATTTTCTGATACTACTATAAAAGATTTTAATTATAAAGTTCATGATAATGTCGAGGATATCAGTCAAAAGACCCTGGACAATTCACGGTGGAACCCTGTTAATCAGGGAAATACCATTTTGCAACCTGCACGGGCAATAAACAAAAAATTGAACGGTTGGATTACTCTACCACCGATGGACCTTGGGGTGAACATCAGAAGGTACTCCCCACTCACTACCAAGTCCTTCAACTCATCTACGTGGGGACCCCCTTTTTTATAGGCTTGGTGGGGTCCCCCAAGGTAAAATAAAATTTTTTTAAAATGGGGATTGGCTGGAGTTCATATGATTGTTACTTCATGAGTATGTTTTAGTTAATTATAATTCCCCTTCTATCATTCCACTAATGTGAAGCGAGTATCCCAACTTCCAATATGCTGTTCCCCATATTACCTAGTTTGGACTAAGCTAAGCTATTCCAAACATATTCTCAAATTCCCCTCAACCCTTTTCAAGATACTTTAAATACTGAATGGTCGAGTACCAAGGGGATTGCTTTTCTTCTTATCCCATTTTTACTAATAAAAAATTTAAAAACCCAAGTTTTCTATTAGTTTATATATATTAAAATTATTGATTCCTTTGTGGGATCCAGGGCGTTAACACCAGCGAGCACAAACAAGCTGGGCTTCTTACAAAATGCTGCCCACAACAGGGGACCCCTTTATAATCAGAATCATTGCTCTTGATGAGCAACTCTCCAGCGCTTTATCCCATTTTGAAGAGTTGAAGCAGCGCCCTTTAAACCTCTAAAAGACAAATACACCCTTGGAAAAGGAAGCATTGCTACTTTCTTGTACGTTTATGAAGCAGAAATGTATGGCACAACTGATAAACAAAAAGTTCAACACATCCTTCCTTGTTTAAGACGCATAGCGTAAGAGAGGATAGTGCCTTAACTGGACCCTTCACACACTTGGGCAGAGGTGAAGAAGGCTCTTTTGGATGAATTCGGAGCAAAGCAGAGTCTACTCATGGAAAAACAGGCCTTTATGCGCCTTAGCATGTATGAGGGTGAACCACTCCTTGCCTTTGCTGAACGATTTTACCTCTATGCACAAAGTTTAACAACTGCTAACATGCTCACCCTTTATGATGCTGTCGCCGCCCTGTTAACTGAATTAGCTTCTCAGCCCTTTCTAGCCGGGCATATTATCTCAATGAAACAGCATTATCAAAAATATTCGTGATCTAAAGGAGGCGTCTAAGATGTTGCAGATTTACATTCATGTGCAACAACCAAGAAAGCTGAGGTGATCTCTCCAGCTCTCACTATTGAGGAGCTACCGCTAGTTGATCAGTTGTGAGTAAACCCTCTTGTGCCTATTCTCCCTACAAAGCCTGCTACTTCCATGCGACTTAAAAAAGGTTATCACTTCTTTTTTATGAATAAAAACCATGTAAGGTAGTAACGACCATAAGTCCGCACAAACTCACTACAACTGCTGTGCCTACCCCTCCAGGTAAGCTGGTAATGCGTACTATAAGCCTATTCAATCTCCTGTTGCCATCTCTCTCTAATCCATCGAGGCCTTGCCTACTGTTGAGAATACCCTTGGAGACGAATCTGAGGGGGGTTATGATAATGTTGGTTACTATATATTGGGAACCCCCGCAGAGGTAGAGGTTCCTGATTATTTGAATGCTGGAGGAGTAGACGAGATCACCATACCTGAGGAAACATATTTCAGCCAAATTCTATATTGTCCAAAACTGATTGACACTGCTAGCGATGGTGACCAATCCTAGCTGGGTGATTTGACCTCTTCAGCGTGTTCATCTCATAAGATCCATCATGAATAACTACCCTGAGACTGCTAAAAAACTCAACTCCACCTTATGGCACATGGAGGTCTTAGCTTTGTCGCCTAACTTTGGAGGAACGCTCACTAAGGTTGAAATGGTCATTCAAAAGGTCTGAATACTGGCCATCCTGGACACTGGTTCCACAGTCAACGTGATCTCCACTAAGCTTATCAAGAAAATAAAGCTAGCGCCTGACATGGAGTACACGCAAGAATTTGGAACCGCTGGCCCCAATAATACACGTGCTATTTGGGGTATATTCTTCTCTTCCCATTTGAGTTGGGAAGTTTATTATATCAGCCCCTGCTGTGGCTTTAGATAACAACGTGTATGATATGCTCATCAGCACTCAATTTATGATTGAGTATGAGGGAATAATCACCCTGAAGCAAGGTTACCTATCATTACTCAACTAGGAAGTCCCATTAGACTTATCCAATAAAGAATCCAGTAAGCACGAATAATCTTGTCTGGTTGAATACCCCCTCTCAGCAATACCTTTGTCTTATACCACTTCTTGGCGCAACACAAAGAAATTGCCCAATTCAGTGGATGCTAGGGAAGCTATCCCTTTTTATGCTGCAGATGAGGTCGTGATTAAACCTGGTGAACAACGAGTGGTTGACACAAAAGTCACGCTCCAAATCCTACGGCACTGTTTGTTGCACCTCGTTAGTATTGAGGGCGTTAGTCCCTTGGAGCTTTGGGTATTGCCTGGCGTTCTTGGACCAGCTTACCAAGGCCTATTACTTTGCTATTGGGGAACCTCACCTCCAAGAACATAGTTGTAAAAAAACACGAAGATTAGCAGAGGATCGTTAGTCCCTGTGGAGGACATTGAACATATCCACTACATTGGTTCTATGATGGATATGGGCCTGCCAACGGATAACCTGGTGTGTATCATACCCAAAGTCCATCACTCAACGAGCTGACCCCAGATGATCTGGAAAAAGTTCTTATTTATTAGACGACATGAAGATTGAACACTGTTCTGAAACCCGTCACATGAATGTTGATGGGTTGACTCGGCTACCAGCCCTTCACTTGGATAATAGTGAAGTGGAGAGGCTACATGACCTCTTAATGACCCCCAATGATTGGGAGGATGAGGATGAGCCTGTACAGAAAATGTTAGCCTGACACTCCCATAACACCAAAGTGGATAACAGGAAGTTTTATAAGCAGGTGGGGACAAGATGGCTACCCTACCTTCGGCCCTTGGAACGTGTACCTGCTATCCTAGAGGCTCATTCCCCTCTAGGACATGGGGGCCAAGAAAACCTATGAGTGGATTAAAGATTAGTACTATTGGGATGGATTTATAAAAACTATTATTGATATCTTGGAAGCCTGCCTCACGTGTAAGAAGCAACCTGTTTCAATGCAAGATACCAGTATCAACCAACCACCCTTCAACAACCTTTCCACATCATTAGTCCAGATGTAATAGGTCCCTTCCATCAGACTACTAGTGGCAAATAATCTATTCTGGTAGCAATTGACTATTTCACTAGGTGGGCGGAAGCCGTGGCCACCCCTGCTCAAACAGCCAAGGCCACAGCCACCTTTTTACATCAGAATATCTTCTCTCGACATGGCTGTCCACAAGTATAGCTCTGTGATAATGAAAAAACTTCACCTCCAGAGTAGTAAAAATCCTGGTCACCTCCATGGGGCCCAACAACTTTTCTCAGCTCCGTATAATCCATCTACCAACGGGACTGTGGAGAAGACAATGGAATCTTGGTATTATTCCTACGCAAAATGGCTTCTTCTGATCCACTTCAATGGGATCAATACTTACCCAGCGCTCTGATGGCTTACCAGATTAGATATCATCAGATCTTAGAAATGTCTCCATCTCAGGTCTTGTATGGGCGAGAACCTGGAATACCTGCTCCTCTAGCAAATTATGTATACTCCTATAGAGTTGAGGAGCCTGAGAAAGTCATGTGCAGATTAGCTCAGCGCATCATCCAACTCCAATCTGAGGCTATGACTAATTTAACAAAAACAGTGACTAAGTAAGGGCAGGCTGCAAATGAGCGTTGAACCCCCTTCCTACATTCCAATTGTCTGATATGGTATTATAATACCATAATCGCATTCTCCTAGAAGAGGTAAGCTTGGATCAATATGAGAGGGACCCTTCACCAAAACTTACAAAAGAGAAAATGAGTACTCCATCAAATCTTTAGCTACAGGTATTACTATCAATCGCATACATGGCCATTTCTCTGACCTTATTCTCCCCCAACATTCTTGAGGGGAGTGATGTCAGACATTTGCCCTCACAGCTTAACAAGAAGAATATATGGTCAATTTCAATTGAAAAAGAAAGATGTTGGCCATTTGCAATTTTCCAACGCTACTAAGAACAATTTTAATATTAATGTTCACAATAATGTTGAGGATATCAGCCAAAAGACCCTGGCCAATTCACGGTGGAACCCTGTTAATCAGGGAAACACCATTTTATAACCTGCACGGGCAATAAATGAAAAATTGAATGGTCAGATTACTCCAACCACCTGACAGACCTTGGGGCAACCATTGGAAGGTACCCCAACTCACTACCAAGTCCTTCGAGGCACCTATGTGGGGATCCCCCTTTTTATAGGCTTGGTGGGGGTCCCCCAAGGTGAAAGAAATTTCTCAAATGGGGATTGGCTGAAGTTCATATTATTGTTACATCATGAATATGTTTTGGCCAAATTATAATTCCCCTTCTATCATTCCACTAATGTGAAGTGAGTATCCCAAGTTTCAATATGCTGTTCCCCCATATTACCTAGTTTGGACTAAGCTAAGTTATTTAAACATATCCTCAAATTCCCCTCAACCCTCTTCAAGTATTTTAAATTCTGAATTATTGAGTACCAAGGAGATTGTTTTTCTTCTTATCACATTTTTACTAATAAAAATTTTAAAACCCAAGTTTTCTATTAGTTTATATTTATTTAATTTTATTGATTTTTTGTGGGATTTAGGGCGTTAACACCAGCGAGCGCAAACAAGCTGGATTCCTACAAGCATGACATAGTAAAAAAATAACTTGAAAGTGAGGTTAGTCAGCTGCAGATACTTGGGCAACATAACAGGCAACTTGCCAATTTCTTGGATGATGCTAATGAGTGACTAAACTGCACGGAGCAGAAGTTAGCACCTACCTTTTACTCGCCTTATCCCCATTGGGTAGTGGAAGAACAAGGATCACTCAGGAAAGCACATTATGACATATATGAGACTGGACACCCTCTGAAGAACTTTTTTTATGAACATGCATGCTGCATGAGACACTTGAGCTAAGCTGGCAGCTCTGGGGATGATTATATTTTAATTCAACAAAGCCCCATGTGATGGAATTTCTGCCCACTGCAGAGCCCTATACTGCCCCAAGAGCTGCAGACCCTTCTGATCCCGCCCTCAGAAAAATCCCAGTTATGGGCTAGATCAAATCCTCAGTACCTTTCTAAGACTCGCAGTTTATGGACAGGAGTAGGAGGTTTTCATTATTAAGCTAACTCCATTTGACCGCAATGGAAACATACACAGTCTATTCAAAAAAATTTATTATTGCAGCAGAAGAAGCCTCCAAAAGTGGGTAGATAATTGCTGATATTCGCCTAGGACGCTGGGAGTGCTGACCAAGTTACCTGCTACCTTCCAAGCAGTTCTGTTACATACCAAGAGGTGAAATATACTGTGCTGAGGTTGTTTGGAGGTACCTCAAAGATGTTGCAGCATAAAGCTGAGTTCTTGACTATTGGGTCCCAACTTAATGAGATCCTCACTGCACTTGCTGACCATTTTACAATGGAAGCCCATGTGTTAATAGGAGCAGGCATTCTAGAAGAAGCCGATGTGTGCATTGCAATGACCTCTGTGGTAAATCCATACTGTGAGCTTTACAATGTCATGACTGTCAGGATTCCTACCTGAACAGCAAATTTGGATATGGCAGATAATGGGAATCAATCTTAAACTGAACACAAAGCCTAAACTTCTGTCAGGGATAATCCCCAACAAAAGTTGACAGCTATTGAAGTCGAAGATCAATCCTGATTTGATAAAAAAGCCCAAACTTCTGTTGTGCATCATCCCTGACAAAAGTTGACTATCATCAAAATTGGCAATTAACCATGACCAATTTGACCAAAACATGTTCCCTCAGAGCACCCCACCTTGAGGCTCAAACTTGAGCCATGAGATGAGCACAAACAACTCAACTGAGATAATTAAGCTTGTACCGAATCCCTGATTTATTTCATTTATTATATCTAGGCTTGGGCTGCTTAAATTTCCCCAAACACCTCCCCTAATTTATCGTTATATAGCTGGTATTAAGCTAATAAACCTTACACTTTTTCCCCTTTTCATGATTTTAAGTTAAAGATGATTTGTTTTATTAGGAATTGCCTATCCAGATATAGTATCTGGAAAAAGAATTCTCAACCAAGAATAGCACAAATAAAAATTCAACACAATGAAGCTTTGGACCCCAGGCCTAAAATTATTGAGGGATATGAGGTATTACACCCAGTGTTCTGAAAAAACTGGTGCTCCCTGCCAGGTACACCCTGTGTTAACAGTAAAATATATTTAAAAATCCAACTATGAATAATAAAAATATAGCGTCCAATCTCATGTTATATCAGGAACACCTTAAACTCTTGATTAATTTTCCCGCTATGATGCTTGGTATGGAGCAACAAATCCTCACCCTTAAGCTACACCAACTCGAACTTTAAGATACAACTACCAAGCTCAAAAGCTAAATTTGGCAGTTTTTCCCTCTTGTTGCCATCAAATTGGTCCTTTGGGATACCCATGACTGGGTAGACTCAATAATTGAGGAATTAAACATCTTACAAAATAAAGTGGACGCCCTTCATCCTTTTGACACATCCAGAAATAACAGTTCCCCTTTAGGTGAAAATGGCCCCCTATGTCTATAAACGTTGTCCAACCATTAACTCCCCTAGTGGCATGTTTAAACCGTTGTTTAAAGGTTAGTATGTCCCAGGCGAAGGGTGAATCTTCTCCTTCTTATTTTGTTATGAAAATGCTATGGAAGAAACCACTGACACCCAGAGACTCAAGCATCTAACTAAATGTCTTAGTCACATGGCTTAAGACATTATGGTCCCACATCTGATGCATTGCCATACTTGGACTGATGCCAAGACTGCCTTGCTTCAGGAATTCAGGAGAGACTTAACCTTAACCAACCAAAAACATACCTTTATGGGTATCAGCCTTAATTGGGGGAAACTATCAGCTATTTAGCCACCTTTTTTACCTTAAAACACAAAATCTGGTTATATGGAGTTGTCTTACGTTAGATGATGCCATCACCGCGTGTTATCAGCATTTAAAAATATGCCCCATATCATTTTTTAAAGCGGTGAAGTCTAACTTAACGTCCCTCCTCCATATTAAAGAGGCTATATTGGAAATTCTGGCCAAACTACAAAAACCCATCGGGCCACCTCATTTTAGCACCAATAAGCCCTAATTCCAAGTATTGGATGTTACACCCCCCAATTCGCCTACACCTGAACTATACTGATCTCATTGCAGAAGAAACAAACACACTGTAGCTGACTGCCGCATCCTTCAACGTAAGTCAGCAAAAGATCAGTAAGTATAAGGCAAGAAGTCCTCTATGATGACAGAAAATAAATGCCTCAAGACCCTTGTTCTAGATCTATCTCTATTCCCAGCACTTCAGGTTGTTTTGTTTAACAGCGCCTGCAGAAGTTAAAGTCCCTCTGTCTATTCAAGGGATTAAAACCTACAGCTTACTTACTTTTATGTTGGTCAGTTATCACAACAAATTTTGACAGTCAACTCTTCTATGGAAACTAAAGTGCTAGCAGACAAAACGTTTAAACGCATTGAACAGCCCTGAGCTTGACCACAGCAGAATCCTCTTCTTGCTTTATTGTAAATCCCTAACAACAGTCTACTAGCTGTTAACTCTCAGGGATCTTTGGTGGTTCGAGTTGAGGTAGTTGTACATAAGGGTAAAGTCCTGGGAATAATTGGTAACAGTTTACCAGGTAATGTTATTTCCTCCTGACTTATCTAAAAGATAGAAATGGCTCCGTACTTGATCCATGAGGCTGAGATATGGAACAGCAGGTAGTCAGTCTACTAAGGCGATTGGAGCATATTCTGCCTTACCCCCTTTCAGGAAACTCTTAATTACTGCCCTTGCCATTGCGATAGAAAACTATAATTATGAGTTGCTTATTGGGGTCCAACTGATGCGGGAGTTTAACTGCATCATCAACCACAAGAAAAAATACCTATCCTTACTAGGGTATCAAATTCTGTAATTATTTGAACTCCCCATCAAAAATAAAGGAGCCCCTAAAAATGGGCATGCTTCCTCGAGTACCAACCTCCATTTGCAAAATTGAGTACCAAGTTTAGGGGAAAACTCAGTTACCCCTGGAGGCTGTGGATGCCAAAGAGAAAATCCCTCTGTATGCCCCTCATCCTATCACAATACCCTCTGGCTTACAAGTTATTGTGGATACAGGAATCATGATTATCATCCCTCCTAACCAAGTTTTGGAGCTAAGTGGCCACCCAAACCCTTCAATCAAAGAAAGGTTGACCTGTCCTGGGATTTTGGATCCTGCTTATGGGAAATTTATATCTATATTATTAGGAAACTTAACAACTGAAACATTTAAGTCCCTTGGTGTTGCCCCTATTGCTTACATAAAACTATGCCTATCAAAATATTGCCGATGTAAATTGTTTTGGCTCATTACAAAATTTAGGTTTTTATCCACCTACCATATCTTTGGTTGATGGTAGAATTGGGGATAATATTACCCCCAAACGAACGCCAAGATGTAGAAAATCTCCTCGAAGATTATGGAGATATTTTTCCTTGGACTAAGTGACTATGAGAAAATATCTGGGGTAATTCATCAAATCGAAAATGAAGAACACCCTACATTTAAATCCCAACCATATCAAAAATCTAAAGTGGAGGAAACTAAATGGCCCTAGAGTTACAGCAACTGTTGGAGGCTAGGTTACTTGTACCTTCCAAAAGTCCATGGGCTTCCCCACTATTATTAATTTTGAAAAAGGATGGTGGTCACTGGGTTGTTATGGACTATCGCCACCTCAACTCTATCACTCACAAAGATAGTTACCCTCTGCCATGTATAGATGACTCTTTATGCTTAATGTCAGGACCCCGCTATTTCTCAGCTATAGATATTGTCAGTGGATACTGGCAAGTTGATTTGTCACCTGAAGATTGGGCAAAATGCGCTCTCATCACAAGTGAAAGACTATTTGATCCCGCTCAAATGCCTCAGGGGTTATGTAACGCACTGCTACCTTACAACGCGTTATGGACAGGCTACTAGGCGACTAGAATACTCCTGCATACTTGTTTAGTTTTGATGATATTACCGTTTTTAAAGAACCTTTACTAAACATCTAGATCACCTCAGGCAAGGCTTTCAGTGGTTACAACAATTGTCATTAAAACTAAAGCCAAAAAAATGCTATTTCTTACAGAGTGAGATGATTTTTGGGTCATAAGATCAGTAAAGCTGGAATATCCCCGATGGATGATAAGGTCCTGGCTATTGCTAAAATGACTCCCCTTAAATCCCTATGAGAAGTACAGGTTTTCCTAGGAATGGTGGGCTATTATCGCCAATTTATCCCCCATTTTGCAGAAACCTCTGAGCCTCTGGTGTAATACTTGAGAAAGGAAATACCCTTTCAGTCGAAAGAAGAGCAACAGCAGGCCTTTGACCTGCTATACGTCTCTCTCTCCCACTCTCCAGTACTTATTCACCAAAATTTTGTAAAACCCTTCTTCCTCTTTACTGATGCTAGCGCTATTGCCATCAGAGCCATACTATCTCAGCATGATAAAAACTAGTAAGCCATCCTATCGCCTAATACAGCAAGACCTTATCTAAAGCTGAATGTAATTATTTAATTGCAGAATGTGAATGCTTTGCAGTATCATTGGCTACTAAGCATTACTGACCTTATCTATATGGGAAACATTTCACTATAATTACCTACCATGCTTCCCTGCAATGGCTACAGCAAATGAAGGACCCCAATGGGAGGTTGGCCCTATGGGCATCAGAACTTCAAAATTATGACTTTCCCATTATCCACCGATCAGGCCCAATCTATCAAAATGCAGATTGCTTATCTTAGCTTCCCATTTTAAATATAACTGACCTTGAAGAGAATTAACTCTACAACTATTAACCCAACCACAATTATGGTCGATGAATCCCCAACCCTCCAAAAAATACTTAACAAAATGATTAACAAATCTCCATGTCTATAACGGTCAACTGTGCAGACTTGTGCCTAAACAATGGGTGCCATATGTAAGACCATCGACTCAAACTTATTTCATATCAGAGGGACATCAGTAAGTCAGCCATGGGGAATTTGGAAAACCTACCAGTGACTTAAAACTTAATATTATTAGGAGGGAATGCTTGTTTCTATTCAGGATGTATTGGAGTCTTGTCTAGTATGTAAAAACTAAGCTAGACCTAATACTCGCTCTCAACATCCAGTGGTCCCACCCTGTGAACCATTCCATACTATTAGCATTGATGTTGTGGGACCTCTTTCAAGAGCCTCCAATGGACATCAGTTCCTCCTACTAGCCGTGGACCATCTAACTAAGTGGATTAAAGCTGTGTCACTCCCCACCGCTTTGACAAAAGCCACCGCCACATTTTTTATATAATATGTTTATCATCCAGCATGGGTGCCCTAACGTCATTCTTTCTGATAACAGGCAAAATTTCTGCTCAAGGCTAATGAAAGATTTAGCCTACTTGATGGGAACTACTCAGGTATTCTCCACCCACTACCATCCTGCACCCAATGGATTGGTAGAGCAGGTAAATGGCATCTAACTTCAACCCTACAGAAAATGTCTATGACTGATCCCCTTAATTGGCTCCAATATTTGCTTAATGCAATTCTGGCCTATTGGATTATTTATCATCAAATTACTAAGATGTCTCCACTCCAAGCGTTGTATGGCAGAAATCCCCATCTGCCTTCCAAAGTCAAGGCGATGCTTAATCAAGCTTCTCCTGAAGCACCTGAAGTTTCTATGATAAGTATTGCAAATGAAATCAAAAGGATTCAAGCCCTGGCTGCTGAAAAGCTGTCTGCCACAACCAGTAGAGAAACTTCTCAATTTAATGATAAGCAAGATCCCATAAACACCTTCCAACCAGGTGACCTAATCCTATTCTACCATCACCATCCTGGAGGTCATGATAACAAATTGGGCACAAACAGGTCAGGGCCCTATCAAGTCGTATATAGATGGGGCAATGAACACTCAATTGTAGAGGTTGTTCAGGGAACAGTCATAAACTGCATACATAGTCACTTTCTCCAACCGTTTCCCCCATGCACCAATATCTAGAGGGGGATATTGTCAGGATTCCTACCCAAACGGCAGATTTGGATATGCCAGATGATGGGCTTAATATTATACTGACCATAAAGCCTAAACTTCTGTTGGGGATAATCCCCAATAAAAGTAAACAGCTATCAAAGTTAGAGCTCAATCCCAATTCAATTAAAAAGCCAAGCTTCTGTTGGGCATCATCCCTGACAAAAGTTGACTATTATCAAAATTGGTGATCAACCCCAACTGATTCAGCCAAATCATGCTCCCTTAGAGCTACCCAACCTTGGGGTTCAAACCTGAGCAATGAGATGAGCTCAATCAGATCAATCAAGATAATTGGGCTTGCAATGAATACCCAATTTGTTTATCTTATTAGATCTAGGCTGGGGAGGCTTAGATTTTCCCTGATAAACCTCTCCAATTACCCTTAAAAAGCGGTATTGAGTAATAAGCTTTTCGCTTTTCCCCTTTTCAAACTTTTAGGTTAAGATTGATTCGTTCTTATTAGGAACTGCTTTTTCCAGACGTAGTAACTGGAAAAAGACTTCTTGACCAAGAGAAGAAAAAATAAGCAATCCAACATCCTGAAATTTCGGGTCCCCTGGCATCAAAATATTGAGGGATACGAAGTATTACGCCTGTGGTCCCAACGGTCATGGCAGATCATGCGTTGTTAGGCTGATTGCAGAATCTCAGAGAGCCTGAAGGGTGGCTGGCCCAATGGTCTCTTAAGCTGAAAGATTACAATTTCTAGATACTTCACTGACCTGGGGCCAAACACAAAAATGCATATTGCTTATTGAGGCTACCCATTATGCCGTTACATCAGATCTGAGCAACGTAATATATGAAAAGTTGCTTAGTAATCTAAATGACAATGAACCGTCATAAGTCATAGAGGCATTAAATGAGATGCGAGCTATTACTTTTCAGCAGAATGGCAAACTGTAAAAATGAATTGGAGACTCTACAGTGATTTCCCACGATTCTTGGTATGGTATAGCATTAAAATGAGCGCACATAAGGCAGTTGGACATGGAGATTATGTATGATGTTGGAATTTTTGCACCCTTGGTATTATTGGAAAGCATGAACTTTGACGAGCTTGAAACAATTTTCTGCTGCCACCAGTGCCAAGTGGAAAAGCCATTTCACCTGAAGACCTCGTACCAGTTAGTGAAACTGCATTTTGCTTGACATACGTTTCCATTGATGTCATTGACCCCCTGCTGATGGGAGGTAACCAGTCCAATTACATTCTGGTGGCGATTGACCACTTGACCAGGTGGGTGAAGCATGGGCAATATGGTATTTGAGGCGGTCATAGTAGCCACGTTCATAATGGAATGAATAATCCAGTGAAAAAGCTATCCTCAGTTCATCCTTACTGACAATGGACCTAATTTCACCTCTCACGTTTTGCTCAACCTCAACGAACTGATGGCCATCCATGGGGTTCTAGTGACCCTGTATCACCCAGAATCTAATTGTATAGTCGAATGTGTCAATGGAACACTGGTGAACATACTCTGGAGGCTGGTAACGGATAGACCTTCTATTTGGAGTACCCTCCTTTCCACCGCCATCTTCTCCTTCAACATTAGCTATCATTCTGCCATGGGGAAGAGTCCCTTTCAGTTACTATATGGCTGACACCCAGCTCTTCTGGCATTGCTATATGCCTGCGTGGAAGATACCAGAAGAATGGATCATCAACGCTACTTGACAAACCTAACAAATATGCTGATTGTGTTGCAAACCGAAACATACTCTTTCATCTGAGCCAATAAGATAAAGAATTAGGCTTCCAATAAGGTATGGCGTAGAAGGATAGCTCAGTTCTAAGAAGGAGATATGGTTCTATTCCATGACCAGCAAGGTTTGGTCAGAAGTACAAATTGGCCAGCATCTGGATTAGTCCATTTAAATAATTGAGAAAACATGTGTTGATGCCTATACTATAAAGGACCCTGCAAGCAGTCAGATCATTAACTGAGTGCATGCAAAGTTCCTTTGGTCGTATAAACTATAGGAGACTCTATCCAGTCAAGGAGGGTAATGTCAAGATTCTGATATGACTGGACAATAAGCCCTAATTAGCTATGATGGATTGGGTGAGATTGGCTAAAACTGAGTAATATAATGATATTATTGAGATCGTCTCAAAATAAAGGCAATAGTACAATACTGAGCGTCAGACAAATATTTATTGGATTGACTCCAAATAAGGCAATATGGCAATGTTAATGTACAACAGCTATTTAGTAGATTGTCTTGAACTGATGCCATATTATATTTAAAAATTAGTAAAGTCTGCTGGAGCCAATGAGAATGCAATGTAATCAAATTAGTCTAAGAAAAAGGGTCAGGACCAATCAAAGTTGCTGATATATAAGCAAGATGAGAATATTGAAACGAGAGGATTGTTAGCAGGAAGAAGAGAGCAGAGATGTATGGAACAGCTAAAAATTAGAAAAATAAAAAACTGTTGTTTGTACAAAGTGAATAGCTTCATAATTTATTATATTTTTACATTTGTATTGAGGACCAATGATCTCTGTATTATCCACCCATTGCTCAGTGGGAACCAACCCTGTGCAAACCCTTATGGGGGATCTTGACAATATCTCCCAAAATTATAGCATGCATCATCAATGCGTGTCAAAGGATAAGTATCCTTTTTAGTGATATTATTAAGATTTGGAAATTGGTTACCACGCAATTAGAGTCTTAATTTTTCAATAAGTATTACTGAGGAGTCCTAAGGACTCTTGTAAGGCATTAGCGCCCCCAGTTGTAAGAGATGGATAATTGCCTTACCAATTCTTTATTGGCTACTTTTGGATTGCTAATAGTAAGCAGGCAAATGGGTAGATGATTTTCAGTATTAACATTTTGTAGCACATCATTTGCACACCCCAAATGAAAATCATCTTTATTAAAAATTACCTTGTGTCTCCAATAAAAAAGATAATTCTTTATTTTCTTGATCCTCTGTAAGACAGGAGATTTTTTCACGAGGAATCAATGACCAAACTAATCATCATTCCTTGCCAACAAGCCCAAGTTCATCCAAATTACTGAAATCAGGGAAGTTTTGTACTACTTCTACTGGTACAATATATACAAGCAACAATTTATTGCGCTTAATCTGAAGTGAGTAGGAATATAGGTTAGCTAACAAATTCTTGGATTTTACTATATTTGGAAATGATAATTCCAGTTGCAGTGGCCAGTTCCAAGTTTGATATGCAAAATGATGCATATATCTTGCCATATAATCCTAGGAAAATTTTTTAGTAATTTCAGTACTACTAGTATTTGATGACCTGCTATAGTGGTTAGGGTGCAATTAACTCTAAGCAGTGTGTCCTTAGATACCATGATCTATTTGGACAAACGGTTGGTCCAGATACAGAACTTTTATGTACTTAATTGGCACTATGCCATCTATAAGGACGATGTTGATATATAGCTAATTTATAACGCAGGGCTGTGTCCTTCCAATTATATAAAGAAGAGGGGTTGCCTAATATCCAGTGTATTCTCCTTAAGTCCTCTTAATCACATATGTTTTCATGAAATAGGTCCTAATAAATTCATAATTATGATATGATTAAACGATGTCCATATCATATACTATCATTTAGCCAAATTACAGTGACAATGCACTGTAAGCTCCTTCAGATGTAGTCAAAGTGGGCCCCACGGATCCATATTGTTTATAATTGTTTTTGTTGGGCGTGAGACATTCTTTTCGCTAGTTTAGTGACCATGATATTGATCAGTGCCACACTATCCACAATAGCTCATATTTGAGTTTATTCACTGTAATATCAAGAAAGGTACACTCAGAATAAAAAACAATCAGAGGTGTTTATAATTTGACATTAAGTTTGTTAGCTTACCCTATATAAGGCTGTAAATTATCACAAAACTGCGGGTTTTATTCCCTCAACACTCCACTCTGTATGGCCACCTGGGCTTCATCTAACTAGAGGCCATAGTCTGAGGTGACTGGGAGCTCTTGATGCTCCAATTGCTGGACATAATGCTTTATAAATACTTTTCTGTGGTAATTTGGATTCACAACCCTACTTCAAGCGAGTGGTCACCACTACTACATCATTGACAATTACTTATTAAAACGTAGGAGTCAGGGCCTCAGAGTTATTGTTACCCAACTTTCTAGCACATACAATTTCTTTGGTTTTCTTTAAGTTGGATTTTTGGAGGATTGTCTGAAGTAACTACCCCTTAACTACTCCGCTCATTTTTTTCCTGTGAATTCATTAGCTGTTTGGTTCATTATATGGAATTTTAAATTTAAGACATCATAATTCATTAGTTTTTAATTCTCTGTTCTTTTACAAATGTGACAAGTCATGAGTCAAACATTTATTTATTATAATAAGGTCCGTAAGGCTTAGCCAAACCCTTTTTTTGGTGAGATAGGCTATTACAGCTATTGTGAGGCATATATTCTTTCATAAGGCGCCTCAGAATAGTGTAACATTAGCAGAGATGATTTACCATCTTAGTAATATCATGGTCCTATTCAGTAACGGTAACATAACCCAATATAAATCCTTGTAAGGCTCACATGCACGTAAAAGAGCAATCTAAGCTAAACGACATTAGAAAGCATAATCCCAAGATAGTATCTGTACCTCCCAATAAAACAACTAGAAAAAGACTGTCACAGTACTGTGCTTTTTAAGGTAGATGATATTGAATTCTTTTTTCCATGTTAAAAATGTTTATTCTCCACCCAATTTTTATATGGGTAGATCCTTATTATCAGAGTAATTATGACAACATAATGTAATTTTTCATGACTAATTCTTAACTTTTGGAGGCCAGGAAGCTCATTAACATCACCAGTTTGCTTTATTTGAGACATTATTCATACTAATCTTGAATAAGCTGATAAAATTTTACAATCTCCCATCTTCTTAGACTTAGGTAAGTAAATAGGGCTCACATGAAAATGATTTTCAAGACCTCTGAGCCAAAGGACTACGTTGATTTCATATGTAATCTGGGTTATTTAAATAAGGGGTGGGAACAAAAAAGCTTTGAGCCACCAGAGCAGCCCAAGTGGAATGTTGTAGGGATACAAGTAGAGGTAGCTGACATATTATGAACTGGTTGTAATGGATTATCACAAGTTATAGGCGCTGAAGAATTGGGGTCTGGGCTACCAAAGTATTAGGATGATCAACCACTCCTGCCATTGGAAGGGATGTGAGAAAGATAGACAGGGCTATAAAGAACGCCTCGTCCCCCTCAGTGTCAGTATCAGTTGTGAAAAATTCCTGAACATCAAAAATACTATCTAAGGGATGTTTATATATTCTGACCATGCTGGAATCTGTAAAATTCAATCTATTATTCATATTTTGACATATCTTATATATGTAAAGATGGTGGCATTTAACTTTCACTATACTTTCAAATTGATCAATTTTTGTTTGGAACCCAAAAATCTGTTAAAAGTAATGTTCTCAGTAACCAGTGTCCTTAATTTCTGTCCCTTAGTTTGCATTTGAATGCGCAGAAAATCAATTTTTTGATATAAATCAGTATCATAGCAAACAGCTCCATTTAAATGTACAGAGGCCATAAAATAGCATTGATTAACTTTAGTATATTAAGCTAATTCATTTACTAAACGATTGTGCCTTAATATAAATTGTAAGAAAGTCAGATGGCGTGGCTGTTAACCACATCTCATGATTGGCAAATAGCATCAAGATTAGTTTTCTGGGTCTCATGGTTAGCTATTTCAGCTTGAGTATGTTTTTTCACTTCTTCCTGAAAATAATTTTCAGCCTGGGTGCAATAATGAGTAATATTGAAAATCCATTGATGAGTTACACGCTAATTATTTATTATGTTATAACTTCTGCACCAGATCATCTTTAGGCTGGGCATAAAGTTATTCTTCCTTTTGATGGACGTCTTGAGTCTGTGTTTATTCTGTACAGAATAACAGCTTTAAGGTCATACAAATTTTTTCAAACATTTCTATAAAAGGGAATTAAACTGCTTTTATGCTTCCATGAACGCTTCCAAGCTACCAATATTAATCTTCTGAAGTTCTAATGTGGACTGAGCTTGGTAGATAAAAGTTCATGGTAGTGAAGTTTACCTTATTAAGCTGCTCTTGGGAGGCAAGCTTCTAATCATTGCTCCAATGGTCATTCCATGTAGGCGATAGTTATCATATAAAGAACCTTGGAAGTTGTAATTATAAAACATTGCTTTTAAAAAAGTCCAAAATTGAGTCAATTCAAACAAAGATTAAACTTCAACTAAAACCCCTTTTGAACTTTGGAAGGTGCTGCTTGATAAAACTTGGATCAGACCATTGTCCCAAAGGAATCAAAGGGCCGAAGTGATGCAGTAACATAATGGGAGAGTGGCAGTAGGTTCTCCCCTCCTTGCTTCAAGGCTTAGACTCATCTGAGACATTGGGAAGATCTTTCCAATTGCAAAGGGTGATATACATGCTGAGATCATGCCCCTGAAAAAATAAAATATTAATTCTTTGATTAAATAAAATGCATTGTTTATTACATTTTGACTTCATTAATTACTGCCAAAGTGCAAAGATCCTTGTCAGGCCATGAAAGCAAAACCAACCCATGCTCATAATTAATCAGGGCCTCAAATCTCCCAGCGAGGTAATAGGCCATTAAGGCCTTAAGTAAACTAAAAGGGAAAAGAGTTTGCAAACACGGTTTTTAATGAAATAAACCTCAAAGTATTTATAGGACCTCAAGGCTAGAATTTGATCAGGAAAGGGAAATCTTGGAGTCACTTGAAAACCAAGATAAATAAATAATACAAGGGGAATGGGATCATCCTCAGCATTGGTTGCCAGTGATCTCAAAGGATAAACTGATTGGGTTGGCATCAGATGGTAAGCCCCATGGCCCAATTGATGTTTAGACATCCTCAGTATTAGTTTCTGGAGTCAAATATAATTTAAATAATTATTAAATTTCAGGGCTGATTCCCAATTCTTCAGAACAGGCTTACCCCAAGTTAATGGGAAGCCCAATCCAGCATCCGCCTGTAGGGTGGTTGTGACCCTTAGTTGGGGCTTCCCAATAATGGGAAAATCCTGACAGAGCCCCCCAAGCATCAGCTAGGGATTCAGAGCCAAGGTGAGGGCACCAGATACGAGTGGCAGGGTGGGATAGGTCAAGGTAGCCAGTGCAGACACAACGGCGGAATCTGGCAAGCGTCATCAGAGAGTGACCCTGGCATTGGCATAAGAGCCAACATCTGTGCTGGGGCCAGCATTGGAGGAGGTCCCTGCATCAGGATTGATACCTGGCATCAGCACTGGGGCTGGCATTGGGAGGAGGTCCTGGCACCAGGATTAACACCCAGTATTGGCGCTGGGGCCACATCAGGGATCAAACCCCAGTAGCCTGGGCTTGATCACCCAGGCTAGTTTTTAGTGCCTTTAGTCCCTCCTCATCATGGCTTTCCCTCTTGGGGCAGGGGCCAGGCCAGGTCGTACCTCATGGGTTGTTTAGGCCAGGGTATATGCCTCAGGCCAATAGCCCTCAGCTGCGACTGCCCCTCCTCTTTTCCCTAAATCAGTTCTTGCGGGGAACTTGGGGGCACCTGGCAGGGAACACCACTTGTTGGGCCATGGGGGAGCAACTCCAACCTGTGCCCATAATTAATCAGGGCCCCAAAGCACCCAGCGAGTTAATAGGCTATTAAGGCCTTAAGTAAACAAAAAGGGAAAAGAGTTTGCAAAAGATGGTACTTTATTGAAATAAAACTCAAGGTGTTTATAGGACCTTGAGTCTAGAATTGTATCAGTAAAGGGAAATCTTGGAGTTAGTTTATGACTGATAAATAAATAATACAAGGGGAATGGGATCATCCTCAGAATTAGTTGCTGTTGATCCCAAAAGGATAAACTGATTAAGTCAGCATTGGATTAATCCCCGCAGCCTGATTGATGTTTCTGCATCCTCAGCATTTAGTCGCTGGTGTCATATATAATTTAAATAATTAATAATATTACTGGGGCCAATCCCAAAACTTCAGATCAGGCTACCCCAAGTTAATGTTGAGCCCAATCCAGCATCTGCCTATAGCCAGGTTGCAACCCCTAAGTTGGGATTTTTGCCCATATATCCAGCCTGTTAGATTACCAGGAATTGCTAGGGGAAAATTCCCTAAGGCGAAGTGAATTTGAAATTGGTTGGCCCAAGTTTCAAGTAACTACGTTTAGGGGATTTTGGGATATTCGCCTGGTCATATACATCGGGGATCAATCTGGACAAATACTTAAGATCTCATCGGGTGGAGTTGCTGATGAAATAAGGGCATCTGATAGTGATTAACTATCAGGTGTACTGATTGGGATTGGTCAGGTTTCATCACCAACTGATTGGGAATGAATAGTTATTTGCGATGCAAGTGATGCTATCTGCAACTAGTGAATTTAGCAGTTGGTGCATGACCTGCCTTGATGGGTTATAAGTCCAATTACCTAAGCAGGTCGCTAGCCAAATATGGTTGGTTCACTTGTATCAAGAGGAAATTCTTAGGGACACGTTTTCCAACTCTTTCCGTTTAGATCTCAAGGATGTCCAATGATGGAATCCTAGCCAGGATGAAAAAGACCATTGCTGCTGAGATGAGGATGGTTGATCTAATGTCAAAAGCTGCCGTTTCATTGAAGAGGTGTCAACTGAGGGTTAGACAACCAAATCCTCAAAATAAATTCCCTAGAATTCAATATAATAAAAAATAGATAATTGGATCATATTGCAGATATATAGTTCTAGGTTGCTCATCTGGTATATAGTTTAAGTAGTAAACTATTATCAGCTCTCAATTGTGCTATTCTTCTTAAGGATATTATTGCTGTGTGCGATAATTGGAAGACTCTTAGAGAAAAGAGTAAATATCTGAGCGGGGATTTAGAGAAGAAGGAGACACAAATGGGGGATTGCTGCTGACTGTGTGTTGGATCAAAGAGACTGTCACCAGGTAATCTCAGTGAAGATTATGTTAAACAGAACGAGGGAATGAAATCCTATAATCATGACATCATAAGTATTTAATTGAGAATACTGGCTGAGCGTTAGGCTGAGATAAATGAATTCATACTCAACTATGGATAATTTTCATCATAATATTATCAATCAATAATCTAGTATACTATACAATGCAACAAAGTGTGCAAGAAAACTGAACCTGATCAGTAAAAAGATTACTAGGTTGTTTGCCAATAATAACCCCTTCAGTAAATTTTTACAAGTTGGTGATCACTACAGGGGTAGTTGAGTTGAAGAACTTAGAACATGATGTCCTATGAAGATGTTTCCAATTTTGGAAATAAGTTACTGAAGGAAGTAACGAAGACAGAACGTGAAGTAATCAGGTTTATTGGCATTTACCCAGCTCAGAAGTGGAGCTCCTAGTGAAGCAAGTTGAAAATACTCAAGTTCAGGGAAAAGGACTTGCATCCTAGATATGGAACTACCTAGTGCTTTAAGGAAACCATTACCACCAGACATATACTTGAAATTAAGAGAATTAGCAGGGCCAACTTGGGCTGAAATTGGGTCCGCTGGAAATAGTCCCAGGACAGCAGGATCAACTCAGGTTGAAATTGGGTCCGCTTAAAAAAGTCCTGAGGAGTGAGTGTTTAGATGAGGCATTGAATTAATTAGGAAGCAATCAATCAGGAGAATTGGGTTGCTATACTAATGGAGAGATGAAGTCAAAACAGGAAATAATTAATATAATATAGTAAAGGAAAATCGTTTGGCTCAATAACAATCAACCAATTATCAGAAGTTTCTGGAGACAAGTTTATCAATTCAGGAGAAATTAGATGAAGCTAACGAGGCCAGAACGACCTGTGTAATTAAGGATGGCCAAGAAGACTAAAAATCGTTTTCAGGAGAAAGATGAACTGAACAAATCAATTGAAACTGTTGGCTAATGAGATACAAAGACTCAAGCATCAGTTGCCAAAATATGAGATGAAATTAGAACCAGTTGGACGAATAAACAGTCAGGATTAAAGGCCTAATATTCAAGAATATTGCCAAAACAAGCAATTTTTGCCTATATGTGAATAAACAGTGCTGCTGGTCATATGGTGAAGAAGGTCAATACTAATCAGAAATATCAGGCCTAAGAGAAAATATTTGCAATGTTCCCAGCAAACTCCAAACCATTAAATGGTTATGTCCTAAGATTTTGGTCAAGTCCTAGAAGAGGACCATTGAACCAAATGGATGGTTAAATCCTAAGAGGGTAAGATTTTGAACCATGATAACTGGTAGGTTTAAGTACCTAGGACCCAGTTTGGATAAAGGGGAAAAGAAGGACCTCTGAGACTTTTTGTAGGTTGCAAGTCCCATTGCAAAAGAAATATACGAAAAATATATAAAAGGTAAAAATTTCAATGATTATGGTCTATGGGTTTTGGACCTAAGAAGTAACGAGAAATCCTAACAGCTGAATTGAGGAAATTTCATCCTCGATGAGATGGGATTACTGGATGGGGTACCTGAGAGCATCAACCTATTGGTTGATCGAGAGCAGCTCACTGATCTATCAGAAGGCCAGCAAGAGGAGGTGCTCAAACTATTCAAAATTATTGGGAAGTGTTTTCCCAAAAAAACAACCCTGATTTGGGATGCACAAGATGTGATCCACAAGGTCAATACTGGGGAAAATATGCCAATTATGATGAGACAAGATTTCCAGCATGAGTTTCCAAGAGAATCAATCTATTAGAAGATTTATTTAGGACTTCGCCTAAATAGCTGAGACCTTATTCCATTTATTAGGGGATCCAAAAAAAGGATTCATATGGAATTTGGAGGCCCAGGACTCCTTCAATGAGCTACGCTGGTATTTAATAAATTCTCCAATTCTGACTTATCCAAATTTTGATTGATTTTTAATTCAAACTGATGTTTCATTGACGGTGATTGGCACCATACTAAGCCAATTAGACAAACTTGGGGACAAACATCTGGCGACATATGTGAGCTGGACACTCTCAACCGCTGAGAGATACTACACCGTGACTAGGTGTGAATGCCTTGCGGTAATTTACACATGTAACCAGTTTTGGGTGTACATCCATGGAACGCACTTTAAAGTGGTGATGGACCACTCTTTGTTGCGTTGGCTTCACAATTTGAGAAAGCCAATAGGACAACTGGCCAGATGGGCACTTAAGCTCCAGGCTAAATTTTTGAGATTGTCCACTGAGCAGGGGCTTCTCACCAGAACATGGATGGCTTATCATGATTCCTGGTCCTGATGGTATACCAGCAGGCGAAATTAGTTATTCCAGAGAATGGTCAATGGAGAAATTGGGACTGAGCCTCAAGTAATCCAAGGTGGGCTTTAGAAAGCAATGGAAAACACCGAGACTATAGATGGATAAGTATTTAAGATGAACAACAGGAAGCAGTTATTATTCCCAAAGCTGTCAGAAAGAGCAGCTATAGTGCAAGCAGCTCACAAGGTTGTCAGGCATGGATGCCTGAGGAAAACAAATGATCATATATGCCAGTACTACTACTGGAATTCATCAACTACGATGTCATGGATTATCTAGCTTGTTGCATGGAGTTCCAGCAGCACAAACCACATAAGAATACAACTGGATACTGACTGGTCCACCCTGGATTTACCTGGCACACGGTGCCCATCAATGTGATGGGACCACTGACGATGAGCATAGGGGGAGTCAAGTGCATCATAGTTGCTATCAACCATTTGGCAAGATGGGTTGAGATAAAGACCCTAGCAAAAGGAGATGCTACCAGTACCGCGAGGTTCATTCTGGATCAAGTAGTATGCCGGCATGGATGTCCACAGGTCCTGCTTAGCGATAATGGGACCAACTTCACATCTCATGTGATCCCTAGATTGAATGAGATAATGGGGATCAGAGGAGTCTTGTCAGTACCCTACTGGCCAGAGATGAACAGACTGGTAGTAAGGGTGAATGGAACGCTGGCCATGACGCTGAGGAAGCTGGTCACAGGAAGAACTTCCGCATGGGGAATGTACCTGTGTTTGGTGACATTTTCCTATAATATTGTCATCATACAGTGACGGAAAAAACGCCATTTTTGTTGTATGGAAGAAAGGCTTAATTGCTGCCAATTTATATTTGGTGGTGAACCAACGTCGGGATGAGTGCTGAATAGTACTTGAACTAAATGACAAATACCCTGATCAATATGCAATTGCAAGCATTCAATACAATGTTGAAGAAAAGGATTTGAGCAAAATTGATAGATGATAAGAACTGACCGGGCTTAGCAGAATATCAAATAGGCGAAAGATTCTATTTTGATATGTATGGTTTCAAAAGAAGAAACAAACTAGATGTGTTGTGGTCAGGTCCGTTTGAAGTTATTGCCAAGATGGCAACTGATGCCTACTCCATCAAGGATTTCTTGGATGAAGGAGTTGTGAATCAAGTCCACACTAAGTATCTGAAGCGATGGATTAATGAAAAAAATAAAAGAGTTCCCAAAGGACTGATGAACCATTAAGTTGCTCATGCCCTGATTATTGTATCAAGTCCAAAAAAGGACCTCTGAACCAGTCTAGATGGTTAAGTCCAAAAAAGGACCTCTGAACCATAGAAAACTGGTAGGTTTAAGTACCCAAGACCCAGTTTGGGGGAAAAATAAAAAGATGGACCGCTGAACTGAAATAAGGTCAAGTCCCATGGAATAAAGAAATATAAAAATAAGAAATTGATAGAAGGTATTGAAAAATTATAAACTGCACGTGAAAAACCTTATAGTTTTATAAATTTTATTTTAATTAATTGTCCAAGGTATGGGGATGATTCAGCCTATGTCGCCTCTTAGGGGAGGGAGGATGGATCACGGTAGGAGTGAACTGCCTGTCAAAATTGATGTGAGATTTGATGCTAGCAAGATCTAGACCTACATGAAACCACGTTCTAGGAGCAGATGCAGAGTTCTGAGAGAAAGTGACTAGGGGAATGAAAATTGAGATGTTGGATGAAGCCAATTGTGAAACCCCAGAGTGGGGAGGAAAGCAATTTTATAAGAAGAGATAATTGGTGAATAACCCCAAGTAATCCTGATATGGTACCGGAGCCAGAAGATTAGTCTTGAGCTCCTGATGACGGGCTTCATCAAGAACACCGGACATATGGGCCAGCAGCAAACAAGGGATGCTTGACGGGGGTTGATGAATCATGCCCCCTACCAACGCCATCAGTGGAAGATACCAATGGGAAGCACCGGCTAGGAGATAATCATACAGGGAACAAATGGCATCCTACAAGTGATGACTACGGGCTTCTCAGAAGCTAAAGCTGAAGGAGCAGTGAAACCTGGATGAGGCTGGAAGCTTCATGGACCAACTTCGAAGAAATTGGCCAGCAAAGTGAAGAGCATAAGCAGCTGTATCCCAATCCAGTATGATATAAAGGTCAGAGGGATTCAGCGCCAGGGACAAAGACTTGGTGACTTGTGCCCAGAGTTTAGCTTAGGGGAGCTCAAAGTGAATACTGTTACTGATGGTGAGCTTGGTAGCCAGAACAGCAGGTTTGTAATATTGTCCAAGTTGGAAGAGGAACTCAGGAAGCAGGTCTGACCCTGCAAGAAATAAGCAATCAAGAGCAAATGGCATAATCTCTGGAGCATCTACAATGATGGTCAGTGCATCAGCAAAAGGAGCTGAGTCCAGGAGAGTTTCGAAATCCAACTCTGGAATTGACAGCAGAGGAATAATCAGCTAAGCGTTGTTTGAAATGATCGCAAGCCTGGTTTCAGAGGGATTAGTTACTGTTTCTGGTAATTTGATGGAAGGAATAGCCGCTGGTGCCAGACTAGGCGTATGAGTCCTGGAAGGACCATAGAAGAGGTTCTGCCATGTATCCTGACTCATCTGCTGGAAGAGCTGGAGATCTTGATCAGACAAACTATTCAGAAGCTGCTGGTATCATGACTTGGAAGTTGACATATGAGCTGGATGAGAGGGGGGATGTCATACTTATATGGAAGTCAACATTATGCAATCCACAATCCATTAAGATCCAATTTGGAGAAATTAATCTCAAATTAATGGGATAAGCTCTTAAAGAGAAGAATTAGGAATGACTTGAGCCAAGAGGGTATGAGAGAAAAAACAGGGGCGAATAAAAATAAGAATTCTTAATTGAGTTGAAAAATGAATATCAACAGCAAGATCTCCTGTTTAGGATAAGGATAAAATCAGGAAATCAACGACGCTGGACCAAGAATCTTGAATATGACAGCGGGTCATATGCCCTGATGGGGGAAAACTGGATCCTGGGACTAATATTGTCACAAGTAAATTGATCAGCCTGGCACAACAGTAGATTGTGGGGGCCACGCTCTGAGAAGGAAGTAGAAAGGAGGAAGAGGAAGAGCGCCACATGCTGAAGGTCATCCTGAGAAGCATTGAGTACTGATGAATGTACTCCACTTGAGCCAATGAAGTATTTGACCAAGTGTCCAAAGCGGTGTTCTCATTCCCCAGTCATTTTCTCACTGGAAATCTAGGCAAGAGGGGGGATGTGTTGGGATTTTTGCCCATATTCCCATCCTACTAGATTACCAGGAATCGCTAGGGGAAAATCCCCTAGGGTGGACTGAATTGGAAATTGGTTGGCCTGAGTTTCAGAGTAACTACGTTCAGGGGATTTCGGGATATTCGCCTGGTTATATCTGTCTGGGATTAATCTGGACAAATACTTAAGATCTCATCGGGTGGAGTTGCTGATGAAATAAGGGCATCTGATAGTGATTAACTATCAGGTGTACTGATTGGGATTGGTGGGGTTTCACCACCAACTGATTGGGAATAAATAGCAAGTTGTTAGGAAAGTGATTCCATCTGCAACTAGTGAATTGATCAGTTGGTGCATGACCTGCCTTAATGGGTTATAAGTCCAATTAACTAAGCAGGTCGCTAGCCAAATATGGTTGGTTTACTTGGATCAAGAGGAAAATATAAGGGACACGTTTCCCAACTCTTTCCGTTTAGGTCTTGAGGATGTCCAATGATGGAATCCTAGCCAGGATGAAAAAGACCATCACTGCCAAGATGAGGATGGGTAATTTAATGTCACTGGCTGCCGTTTCATTAAAGAGGTGTCAACTGAGGGTTAAACAATCAAATCCTCAAAATAAATTCCCTAGGATTCAATATAATAAAAAATAGATAATTGGATCATATGACAGACACATCTTTCTAAGTTGCTCTTCCAGTATATAGTTTAAAGTAGTAAAATATTATCAGCTGTCAATTGTGCTATTTTTCTCAAGGATATTATTGCTGTGTGCGATAATTGGAAGACTCTTAGAGAAAAGAGTAAAGATCTGAGCGAGGATCTAGAGAAGGAGACACAAATGGGGTATTGCTGCTGACTGTGTGTTGGATCAAAGAAACTAACACCAGGAAATCTCAATGAAGATCAGGCAGGTTAAAATGAGGGAACGAATCCCTTTAATCATGACATTACAAGTATTTAATTGGGAATACTGGCTGAGCGTTGGGCCAAGATTTAAGAATTCATACTCAACTACAGATAATATCATCATACTATTATTGATCAATAATCTATTATATTATACAACGCAACAAAGTGTGCAAGAAAACCGAACCTGAGCAGTAAAAAGATTACTAGGGTTGTTTGCCAATAATAACCCCTTCAGTAAATCTTTAACCCTAGTTGGATTCCCCAATAAAGGCAAAATCACAACAATTTTTGTGAAGAAATATTCAATTATGAAGAACGCTAGAGCTAATTTGACTCATAATTTTTTAGCCTTCAAAGTAACTGGTAATTAAAATTGAATTTCCCAAAACTGATTTCTTCCAGGTCCTTCTGAGGCAACCAGGTTAAGACGTACCTACCCAAAGATGGATCATACCAGCAAAGAAAATATACCCAAAAGGAGGAATAATTGAGTGTGACATGATACGTCTGCTCTGGCTGACAAGATATACCTATTTACAACGTGAGAACAATACAATTTAATGTAATTATGGACTTTAATTTCAGCCTTGATGAAGAAACTTACCAAATACAATCATCTTAGTAGCTTAAACAATAGAAGCATTACTCTATTTGTTGGAGTTTGGTTTAAAAATCGGCTCACTGGTGCTTGCTGCCTGGAATACAACAACGTAAATCAGGGGCTTTTCTTGCCGCTGATAGGAAAATAATAATAAAAATAGAATCTATTAAAAAAAGTTAAAAATTATAGTTTTTTAATAGGGTGCCACGTGGGGGTAAAAGATAGAGTATATCTTAAATTGAAAAAGGTGTATAAAATGTTGAGGCTCGATGTTTGTATGGCTTGGAGATTTCTGAATTTGGTAATATATGATTCTAGCCTATCAAAGCTCTAAAAACTTTATTCCTTTAGGCTGAACAATATATGTGGGATTATTTTGGGGCAAGATGTACCTGTGGGGTTATGACTTAATATATCCTAGCCAATCCCTTTTAGCTAAGAGTATTGCACCTTGGGCGACCCTGGCCATGCCTATAAAAGGGGTGGTCCCCATATAGGTGCTTGAAGGCGACTAGGTGTGGCTGGGGGAGAACCCTTTGATGAGTGCCTCAGAATAGGCCATGAGGTTGGAAGAATATATTTTCTGACTTGTTGTTTGTCATGATTCCAATATGACTGGATGATAAGCCCTAAGTCATTATGGCAGAACAGATGAAATCTGCTGATTTGATATGACTTATGATAATTTGAGCGCCTCGAAATGAGGTGACATTGGGTTGTTGGGAAATCTCCTGGAATTAGGCAATCGTGAAATTAACAAATGAAGAATTGATAAAACCAATGAGATACGGAGAAGTGAATTACTAAGCCATGAAATAGGTATCATCTGAAGTTACTATAATATAAGCGAGATGAGATGATCAAAGAAGGTAGGTTGTTAATAGTTTATGTGAGCAAAACAGTGAGAATCTGTTGTGTTTATTATATTAAATAAAATTTGAAGTGGGAGCAAGTGCTCCATATTTATTAAATTTGTTCATTCTGTTGTTTCTAAGGGCAACGATCATCATATTGTTAGTCCTATTTCTCAGTGGGCCAAACCCTGTGCAAAATCCTTTATGGCAAATCTCAACAATCTGCCAAATTATATCATTGTTATTTGCCCAATTAGGATTTGTAGAATGTGTTGCCCCAATTCATGGGGTTTCACTGAAAATTGGCAAAGGTCTTTTGGCTAAGAAAATCGTTAATTAAGTTATATTTTTAAGGTCACAGACTTGTAAATGTCTGACATTGCCTCTATTTGGCTGAGTTTATCCCACAACATTCTTATTTTGAAGCCTAGGAGGCAAATGTCCGACAATATGGAACTCTACTTTAATGATCACTAAGAAAATCAGAATCACTCTAATCAGGTTGATATTAATTTTATGAATCTGTACATCATGTCTATCCTTTCAAAAACAGCTGTGGGAGTTACTCAAACTGAAACCTAACTCCAACTAACTGTTTATCCAACTGTTCATCCAGCTCTTCATCATTAATTACAATTTCTAGAGTTGCATATTATAAAGATTCTGCGACTATTCAACCTCAGAAACCAACATTACTCTTGGCTTCTTAAACTGTATGAGACTGCCTCTAACTTTGGCTGGGAAATTGTGAGTTTATTATTGACAACCAAAGAGACATCTCCAAGTTGCAAAAACATTCATCCATATTGATTGCATAATAGGTGGATATATTCATGATGAGGCCTCACAGCAGCTCGCTTATGCTAGTGTATTTAAAGCGCACAATTTGATCAAATGTTAAAAAATTTTAACTTAATTATTAATCAAAATCAGCTCTACAAAGCTTAGGTCAAAATTTAAACAAATTTATCATTTTAGCAAAGTGGCCTTTTTGGATTTTTTTAACTTTAGAGATCAGGTCCTTTAACAACTACACAATTATTAAGTGTAGGTAGGTCCACCAGAATCTCTTCGGGGTACTTCTTCCCTAAGGCAATCTCTTGATATAATCAACATCATTGAAGCAATCTCTTTTCACTTGAACAGGCAAAATCTCTAGTTGGAGCTAGAAAATCTCTTGGCGAAAAACGTCATCACCAAAACAAATCTAATAATTGATCAGGAAATCCTTAGATAAACTAAGCAAAGGTAAAAGATGAAATATTTATATAATCAAGCTTAACTTTATTAAAAATTAAAACTTTTAAATATTTCAAGAATGAATTTAAGCATAAAATAAAACAAAGGACGCGGATAGTCCAGATGGTGAGAAATAGTCATATACCATGAGTGAAGGTATAGATAGATTTGGGAATTTAGGAGGTAAAGGCACAGTTTAGGTCATGGTTGGAGTAGATCAGGATTCATCTTTGAGAGCTGGAATGAGATAATAACACAGTTAAATGATATCCAAATCTGACATTGGGAAGCCAACAGATAGAAAGGTAGAATAGGTGACATGAGGGTGAGTAGAGAAGTTACACACGGTATATGTCCTCAGGCTTTTATCAAGTTGATAATGATATAGTTCAGGCGCTCTTCCTGATCTAATCGGCCAGTGGAGCAAAAATGGGACATTCATCTCCAATCCATTCAACTGTGAATTTAACGTTATAAACCATTTAATGCTAGGTAAACTTTGAGATTAATAACAAGGCCTTAATCCTGATAAAAAAGTGATTGTTTTATAATAATAAGTAATTGCCAAGATTAGCTAAGTAGTTAATTTTATTATGAGCCCAAAGTTGAGGCTTCACACCTACTAGGGAGAATCTTAACAGGCCCATACTTGTATTACTACTGACTGGCTGTTGTCTGAGGGCTCCACAGGCCTGGAGGGCTGGAAGGCTCTAAAGTCCCTAGAGATCAAGTGTCTAAAAGGCTAGATGCCCTGAGGGTATTAGCCTTACGCTCATACAAGATGAGTATCATGAAGCATGCATTTCTAATTTGGAGCAACAAATATGGGGAGTTGCTCAGTGAGGTTGGATGGATGTCAAAGGAAACTATATTTACTCTAGTCTAACTCTTACTGCTCTGCATGACAAGATCTATTCATCTCAAATATCTTGCTCTGATGCAGCTACCCAACAACAAGCTAACCAAGCCACCATAGAGGACAAGATTGAATCCCTAACCTCATGGATTCAGAGCTTGGAAGCCCAGCATCAAATGAATTTACAACACTTAACTGATCAAGATTCTGTGAATTAACGGCTTCAACAACTTTTCAGCTATAAAGCCAGTACTGATCAAGTTGAGATTTAAGACGTGACATATTAGGTGATCTCCATATCTTCCAGCAGCAGATGGACCAATTATATATAGCAGATGCTTCTGAGACTGTGCCTTCTAAAATTTGTAGACCTTCAATTCCGCTATCCATGTTCTATCTGGGCCTATTAACTCTTTTAAGCCTACCTTTTAAGGATAAGTATGTTATAATAATTGAGAGCATTAGATACTTTCTTTTTTTCTATGTGAAGCTATGGAATCATCCACAGATTAGCAGAAGATGTAACACATCTAGGTCTACTTTGACAGCTGTGCTCATGAGATCATTATTTCCTACTTTAAATAATGCACTTCTTAGGAGCAGACTAAAGAAGCCCTCATTAAGGAGTTCAGGAGTAATTTGTCTCTGTCCAACCACAAGAAGACTTTCATGTGTATAAAACAGAAAAAAGGTAATTCATATATTGTTTACTAATCATTTTTACTTTGAGGCACAGGCTTTACTTGCTTGCAACTGAGTCACCTTGTATGATAAAATTGCTGCTGTGATGTCCACTTTATCCTCTCAAGGCACTCTTGCGCTCCATTTCACAGCCACTAAGAGGCAATTCAAGAAGATCCTCTATATCAAGGAGACAATTATGGAACTACCTGATTCTGAGAATTGCCATATTTTTTTAACTAAGGGATCAAGACCTCATATTCAGGCTGTAGGCTGAAATCTCATATTCAAATCCAAGATGAATCCCTGTTCTTATTGTAGCTTCTACAATCACCATGAAAGCAATGTTAGAAGAAGAAAAAACAGACGATGTTGAAAAGAGGCGTCAGCCTAGAGCACGAGGCTCCCTATTCTGATGATCCTGTGCCTCAACAAATTGATCCACCTCTACTTCTGAATGTTTTGTCATGTCTGCACCTGAAGCCCTTGATGTCTCTGACATTATTACTCGGAATAAAGACAACTCTTCTTGTTCTATTGTGAATTTCATATATTCTATACAGCATATTGTATCAGAAGTCACCCAAGTGGAGGTAGTAGTACATAAGGTGAAAGTCATGGCCATTATTGACACTGTCTCCCCAGATAATGTCATTTCGCCCCATTTTCAAAAGCAAATCAAAATTGCTCCTGATCAGGATCATACTCTGGAATATAAGTCTTCTAGTCCTTCTTGCATTAGTTCCCTCATAGCTTACTTGACATTGCTTTATAGGTTCAGATCCTTGATAGTGTTTGCCCATGCTATAGTTTTTCATAATGATTCCTAGGACCAGCTTATTGGTAATCAATTCCTGTCTGATTTTGATGATCAAATTACCTTCACGGACATGTATTTCTCCATCCTAGGATAACGCATTCCGCTTATTGTCTAAAATTCTCCTAAGAAAAAAGGGAGGAGTAAAAATTTAATTTTCATGTTAGAGCATATCAAATCTCTAAATACTGAAATATAGAGCTATGATCTATAAGTTATTTTCCCCTGCAGGTGGATGCTTCAAAAGGATTGCTCATCGCTCCCGCAAATAAGAAAATTATGTTCCCAATTCTCAAGACTTGGGAAGCTGAAGTCTAAGTAACTGTATCTACCGCTCATCTTTTGGAAATTTATGAGGATTTAATTTATTGAATTAAGAACCTTTGGCCTGCCTTGAATTACTTGTTCCTGCGTATTAGGGGACCATGACTGTATTAATGGTAAACCTTACTGATAAAAATTTGACAATTACCCAAAACCTACTCATTGCATTTATTATTACCTTACCTATAAACATGTCAACATTGTCTCTTTCTGTGGATCATTAGCCGTTCTAGGACTTGAAGAAGCTTCCATCATTGCATGTTTAGATGTTAAGTTTGGCTACACCTTAACCAATGATCAACATCAAATGTCTGAGTCCCTAATTGATGAGTACGCTGACATTTTTCCAAAGGTCCTTAAGATTTTAGGCTAATGAAAAGGGTTCAACACTGAGTACTTACTGGAAGCTCCCAGACCATCCAAGTTTGACTGTATCAGAAATCTAAAGTCAAAGAAGCCCAAGTCACTCACAAACTTAAACAGCTGTTGTATGCTAGCCTCTTAAAGCCCCTTCAGAGTCCTTGGGCCTCCCCCTGCTACTGATCTGCAAGAAAGATGGCAGTCATAACGTTGTAGTGAATTAAAAAGTTAAATTATTTTATGAAAAAGAAAGCCATCAATTAACTTGAATCAAAAAATTCTCTCCGCCTTTAATCCGAATCTCAGTACTTTTCAACTATGTAGCTTGCTAGTGGTTAATGGCAGATTGATCTGGCTACAGAAGACAGGGAGAAATGAGCACTCATTTTTTAGTAAAGGCCTGTTTAAACCTACTTAAAAACCTTAGGGGTTGTGTAACGCTCCTGCAACCTTTTTTGTGGGCCATGGATGGTATGCTCTAAGATTTGAAAGTTTCCTGCATATTAGTCTACCTAGACAATGTCATAGTATTCTCCTGAACATTCAATGAGCACTTATTTCACCTTTGATAGGTTTTAATCAAATGAGAGCTGCATCAATCAAGTTGAAAATGTCCAAATTTAGTTTCTTCCAGAGTAAAATATAGTTCTTCAGCCATAAGGTTGCTCATAAAGGCATATCATCCTTACCTGATAAAATCAACGACATCCAAAAGATGTATTGTCCGAAAATCTTGAGGGATGTGCAAGTCTTTCTGAGGATTTTCAGTTACTACCAACATCTCATCACTCATTTCACTGAACTTGCTAAGCCCCATGTCTACCTACTCCATAGGGGAAGTTCTGTTTCTCTGGGAAGACTGACAGTGACAGGATTATGATCCTCTAAGAGAAGCCTTAATTAATGCTCCAATTTTCTTCCATCCTGAATTCAACAAGCCTTTCTTATCATTAACATATGATATCAATGTCGCAATTAGAGCTATTCTAGCACAAATCAATTCTAATCAATTAGACCACCCTGTAGACTAATTCAGTAACACTTTAACCAGAGCATAATGGAATTATAGGGTCACTGAGTCATAATCCTAGTGGTACTCTTAGCTATCAAGCAATTATGGCCCTATCTCTTTAGGAAACATTTTGCTATTGTAACCAATTATGCTTCACTTCAGTGGTTACAGTATATGAAGGACCCAGATGGCCAACTCGCACGTTAGGTCCTCAAGCTACAAGGTTATGGGTTTTAAATAATTACTCAGGCTGGTTCTATACACCAAAAATGTGATAGACTATCAAGTTTGCAGTACTAACCTTATATGCCTCTGAAGAAGATCTGGTATACAAACTTGTAGGTCAACCTGAAGCATGGGATTGTGAGGCCCCTGAAGTCCAAGAGTGATTAAAAAGATGATGGCTCAAACCTGAATTAGTTATGGACTACTTTATAAAAAGGTATGCTCTACTTGATTCCTTATGTCATCCATTGGCCAGAACTATGACCTTTTTTGGAGGTACATACAACTATAGGTCATGGCGCCGTGGAAAAACTTATCAGTGGCTCAAGGATTGATGCTACTGGGACGTAATCCTTAATTCCATCCAAAATGTCCTTAACTCATGCCTTGCGTTTGCAAAACAATTACTATACCCAATTTTTAGAGTCAATTCATTGGATCAACATCTCCCTTTGCCAATGTAAGTATAAATGTAATCAGAACAATGCCTGCAGCCCTATATGGACAGCGCTAAATCATTATAATAATTGCCTTTTAACAAAAATGAGTCAATGCTATCTCTGTAGTCTCTGCCAAAGCTAAAGCTACTGCCTTTTTCCTGCTTGAGCACATCTTTACCAGTCATGGTAGCCCAAATGTTCCGCTATCTGACAATGGAACAAACTTCAAGTCTCAATTTGTGACTTAACCAATGCTTTGTGGTAATATATCAAACCTTCACTGTTCCTTACAATCCTGCAACAAATTGTGCTATAGAAAGAGTGAATGAAACTTTCATTTCTATATTGTGCAATATGGCACAAATTGACCCAGTTATTTAGAAAAAGTGACTCCCAGGAGCTCTGATGACTTAATGAGTAAACTATCTTCGAGTCATCTAGATGTCTCCATTTAAAGCTCTGTGTGGGCGTAATTCTTTTCTACCTTCATTTTTTACCCTATCCTGGAGAACATCTTAACGAAAAATCTCTGATTCAGCCATGAGAAGACTAGCTGAGGATAAATTTAGGTTACAAGCCTTAGTGTTTAGATCCCTCATAGCTGTTACTGAAAAGAAAGCGAGAAAAGCAAAGCCCACTAAGCTGCTTATGCCCAGATATAGCTTGGGAGACCTAGTCATGTTTTATCATCGTCGTCCTGGAGGAAGGCCTACAAATCAGACATGCTTTGGTCTGGGCCCTATAAGGTGATATACTGCCACGAGCTAAAAAATCTATTCTCTCTGTCAAAAAGGGGTATAGTTGTTAATTGAGTTCATGGAAGATTTCTACAAAGCTATGTTCCCACTCAGCAAGATCTTGATGGGGGTGGCGTCAGAAAAGGCAAAAAATGAGTCTATTCAGAAAAAGATTAGACTCTACTCAAAACTCCCTCCAAACTTCAAGAATATTATACTCAATAAAACCCTAAATTGGATCATTTTCCTAAAGGAATCAAAGTGCTAAAGTGACGCAGAAACCCAGCGGGGGAGTGGTAATAGTCCTCCCCTCCTCGCTCCAAGGCTTCAGCTCCTCTGAGACTTTAGGAAGATCTTGCTAATCATGAGGGGCAATACCCACTCTGATAGCATGCACCAACAAAAACTAATAATATAAAATTGTTTGACTGAATAAATTACTTGTTCAATACATTGTCGTGCCCTTAATTTCAGCCCTAATGAAAAAGATCATAGTGAAAAAATATTCCATTAGGACTAATGCTGGAGTTAATTTGACTTATAATCTTTTAGCCTTCAAAAAGACTTGCAATTAAAATTATAATTTAAAAAGATCAATTGGGCTTTATTCTCATCAGTGGCAGTAAGGCAATAACCATGATTAATCCTTTGGACACCTCAGCAATCTGGTACAAAGAGACATTACAAACTCAGATCAAAGCTTGAGTTCTAACTGAATGTACAAGTTGAGCTCCAAAACTTTAGCACCATGTTGCCATTATTAGAGGTATTTACTTAAAAGTGGTTGAAGGTAGAGTTGTATTAGGCTATAAGCTTAAGAGGAGAATTTCTGCCTAAGCCAATGGCAAACTGGCCTGGTTAAGGATTCATATTTGATAAGTCAGTGCGTAGGGATGTGAAATTGCCACTGTCATGGGCACCAGGATGTTAAAAATGGTACCTAGGCATCAGATTTCAGCATCACAGGTAAGTGTGCACTAAATAACTGGTATGCTGTTTGAGGAAAGCAACCTGGAAACAAATTTAAACAAACAAGATGGTTGCAGCAGAGTTTTTATTTATAATAAATAAAGCACACCATAGACCCCCAGTTCTGATGATGGCATTAGGACTATCTAAAGTTATTCTCTTTTGGAAAAAATGGCATCCTAATATAATTTAACTGACCCTTCTAATTAAAACCCATTTCATTATGTGATGTTCCAGAAATCCCTAATTTCAAGTGGTGCCTATTATTGGGTAGATTATTGCACTTAGGAATATTAAGTAATTTGTAGGAATATTCAGTAGAGCTGGGTAATTTCGTGTCCACAGTTTGTGGTGTTTTAGCTATTACATTCATACTAATAAAGATGAGTCACCATAATAATAAAAAGATCCTAATGACAATTTTATGCCAATGCAGGGGCGAGTAAATTAATATGAAAGGTTTGATTTGAATTACAAGGTTGCGGGGTTGAAGTAAATCAAATTGAATTAATGAATAGGTGCAGCACTGAGGGTAGCAAGGAATTGAACATAATATACCTTCTAACCCATCAGCGATGGTTCTGACCTGACATATGATACATTTTTTCAGCATTTTGTCTTAAAGAAATTTTTAACAGTGAATTGAATTATAGATTCTCATAATATAATGACAAGATCAAACAAACCCTCTATCTAATTATTAGTTAATTTAAGAATTAATTTCATAAAATAAAGATCAAGATGGTTGGTCAACCCAAATTGCAATAAGGGGTGGGAAGGCACAAACAATAGTGAACGTGGTTGGACACGTGGGGGAGGTGCTAAGCCTACCTCAAAAGCAATAAGTCATTTTTGAACTGCTACTGCTCTTCATATTAAACCTACTCCAGTCCATAGCCTGCTCATCTGTTTTACGTTGAGAGAATAAGCCTATTTTGTGAAAAAACTCTCAACTATACCACCAAATTAACAAGTTTTCTCCATATGAGTCTCCTCAAAACCGCTTCCCAGATCCTAAAGTTCCTTAATTCCCACAATTTTTGCTTCCTTTTCTATTTTTATTTATATGGTATTGTCATTTGATTTTGCCATGATTTTATAAATTCCTAAAATCCCAAGTCCAATCTCCTTTTTATCTCCCCTATATTAAATCCTTCAATTTGAATTTCCAATCTTTGATTAAGCGCTAGGAACTCTGAGGATGGAGCACATCTCAATTTTGGAATTTCAAAAATAAGGTTTAGGAAAATTAAATAAAGAAGCAGCCAAACATGGAGGCCATTATGCCACCCATCCTCAATTATCTCAATATCTTTGTGACTCCAATCCTTTTCTATGCACATACTCAATAATAGCATGCAACTGGATAATACACCAGAGAGTTGTAGGATCTTAATGAACAGTGCAGTATCCACAATCTCCATTTCCTATGTAAGGCCAGTGCCATCACTTGTAAGGGTACTGGCCTAATTTGTTTCATTTTATACCTGCTGTATTATATAAACTTCCCTTTAATCCAACTTGTTGTCTCATATTTTGAAAAATTACTTTGATGCATATTGACATGCATTGCGACCATATTCATGCGCCCATTAAATGACTTACCCCTCATCAGCTACAGGGCTTCAAAGCCATTATTATATCTGTTGCTTAGTTACTTGAGTGGTTCCAAAGGAACTGCATGTTACTAACTAGAGCAAACTATTGCTCCCATGGATCTTACATAGGAGACATGAACGACTTTTGGATGTGTACTTTGATTGAGAGGCTATATTCTTGATCTCTTTTAAAATTCTATTGGCCAAAACCTGTTACAACGTTATAGACTTGCAGGATTGTTGTAGCTAAAACAATGCAAAGCTAATCTAAAATAAAGGGTTCTTTTTAGCACTTGTGGTGCCCAACCCAAAAGAGGAAACCACTATGCATCTTTATCTGTATATGAGACAAATAAAGGGATTATCATAATATGTAAAATTCCTAATATTTTTCCAAGTTATCAGCGTAGGAAGCTATATCAGATGATGAGGAAGCTTTGGGGAAACTTTTGTCCAGTGCCCGCTTTAGCTGATGGACCATGCTGGACAACATTAGGATAGGAGCATCAGCGACTTGTGGCATAAGGAGGTATAGTTGTGGGTTTTCTTTGTTTATAAGGCTGGCGGTGTCCATTGTTTCGACTATTGAGCAAGGTGATGCTCAGTAAAAGTGATGAGAGCATGCACAAAAGTGAACGACTTGATGCACTTGCGGGTTTGGAAATATTTGGGGTCAAAAAGAGAAGTTTTTGCTGCATCAATTCAAGAGCGGCTTGCACCAAAAGCGAGCTCCTCAATTTCATATTTTGCATCTTCATCAAAATCATGCTGAAAAGTTTGGGAAAGAATACCCTCCACGAGGGTTTCATCTCTATATGTTTCTGGTGGAGTAGGGTGTTGGCAGGGGCAGCTGCAGCCTCAACTGCCATTTTATTTAAACTCTATAATTAGCAAAACTGGTCTTTGCGCATAAATGGCAGAAGAGTGAATTTTGAGGATCTTGAAAACTCATTAAAAGCAAATCCATATTGATATTTCATGACCAGTTGCTATCATTGATTTAGTCAAGATATTAAAATGGTTAAACTCAGCCAACTCTGGGCCAGCCACCAGAATTGAGAGACGGCAGGAGCTGATTAGTTGTGGACAGTCAACCATGGCAGCTCAGTTAAAACTATCTCAGCCACGACTCAGGATTCCATAATCTGGCCAAATTGTTCAAAAATTATAAAAGAATTAAATTTTGATTAGCTTCCACTTTGGAAGCAGCACAAGAATTTGCCAAAGTTAGAGGCGGGGAGTATTGAGCCCAATAAGAAGTTTGGGGCAAAATGGCCGCTGACCCAACGCCTGAGGGAGGAGCAGTAGAAGCAGCAGAGGCGGAAACTGTAGGGCACTTGCACTTTGAGTGGTCAAGATCAAAGCTTAAGGGGCAAATGGCGTGGCTGTTTTTGAAGTGCTCCCAGAAAGGGTGATCAGGGGTGGATCTGATCATGGTGCAGGGTGAATCACAAGTTTGGAATCATGGTGAAATGGGTGGATTGTTGAAAAGGCGTGAGTTACTGCCAGACAGTATGTCCCAATTAGAGTATAAACTGCAACTTGAGGTTTACACTGTAGACAGCTAAACCCTCTGTGAGCTTTTGGCGGAGGCGTTTGAGGGGATAAATTTGAGGGCAACCCAGAGAACTGGACCACCAAAGTGGCCTCATCTGGGAGCTAGGTTCAGATGGTGGGGAAAGGAATAAAAAAGTAATGGAAACTTGGCTGCTGCCACTGCATCAGATACGGAGCAGAAGCCAAGATTGAAATACCCCTTGAAGGGGCGAAAATCAATAAATCCAGTGGATTTGTACACCACTGTGGCCATCTCAATGATGGCTGTATTTGCATATGGGAAGAGATTTTCATATTTAACCCAGAGGAAAACACAAATTGCTCCATGGGAGCACCAAAGGGCTCTGGAGCACTTCCTGGAAGCTTAAGAGGTGGTGGGCCAAGTCCCAATGGGGGACATAATGCCCAGTCGCAGTAGGAGGGCTAGAAGAGTCAGCCTGGGTATGCTTCTGCGGTGGCAAAATACATTAGATGGCAGTGCACCACCGCCCCAAGCTGGGTAGCAGGCGTCAATGGAATTGACATTGATAAGTTTTAGAGTAATCAAGTTGTTTTTTGTAATTTTTAAATTTCAATTTAGCTTTGATTTCAAATTTTTGAAACAAAAGAGATTTAGAATAAAGGATCCTATTTAAGGAAAATGTTTGTGAAAGGAGGGCCAATAACGTATCTTTCTTTCACTTTGATAACTAATTTGAAGCCAAATTCTGATTTAAAAAATACAAAAAATGACCTTTCAATTGAGCCAAAACTTACCAATGTTATTGCAATTGATGCCTGCTGCCCCAGCTTGGGGTGATGTTGCTCTACCATCTGGCATCTTTTGGCCACCGCCAAAGTGCGCCTGGGCTAGCTTTACTGGCCCTCATAATGCTACCAGGCGTTATGTCCCCCCTCAGGACTTGGTTCACCACCTTGTAAGCTCCCAGGTGGTGCTCTGGAGCCCTTTGATGCTCCTACGGAGCAATTTGCATTTTGCCCTCCAGGTCAAATATGGGAATCTTTTCCCATATATGAGTGTGGCCATCATCAAAATGGCTGTCAGAATTTGAGATAATAATTGAATCAAATTCCCCCTTCCAAAATTAGGCCATACCAAATTGGTCATCAAACCTAACCAAGTTAAATCAATTTCAGGATCCTCCTCCCCTATTCCTGAGTCACGTGGTGCAGCGTTTCCACCCATTCAGTCAGGAGAGCAACGCCATCCATTGAGGATGCCCACGAGAAGGCCATTCCAGAAGATCAGTAAAGATCCTGAATGGATGAGGCCCCAACAATCCCAAAGGCACCGAGTCCCAACACCCTAAAATATTGAATTTTTCTAAGCCTAATAAAATATTGAATAACTTACCCAGTTTTCCGCTTCCTTCTCGACCTTTCCTGCAATTTAGCAGCTTTGAGCCACCTTCAGACCGCGGCGCCAGTCTATAGAACTGTAGCTCTGACAAGAGTGGTGCTCACTACAGGGGGCTCCGAGCTGTCCCAAGTGATAACGTCTATCACAATAGAAAATACTAGAAGCTTAGAAGACCAAACCGCTGGTCAGTCAAGAAGCATTGCCCAAGGGGTTAGTACCTCACGACATGAAATACCAGCCACTTAAGCCAAAATATTAGAATTTCGAGCTGCTTTCCAGTTCACCCTGCCTTCTAACAATGGAAGTCAGTACCAACTTCAATACAAAAACCTTAACGAGGTAATCCCCCAACTAATAAATGGCATCTACTCTGCGGGTGCCTGCACTAGTCAATCCTGCGCCTCCGCCATTCCCTCTACCATGCGGGACCTTTATGACTCAGCCCAACTGCCACCAGCAGAACTCACGTTGGTCCCCAAACGTTACCTCCGCCATTTCATTCACCCCGCCATCCATCACCTACTCCAACTGGTTGGGTTGCACCATCAATAAGTCGCACACCAATTGAGGCTCTCCCAGGCCCTACACACCCATCTCATTGATTTCTAAAATGCAGCCTCCTCCTTTATCCATGACAACCATGAGGCCATAATTGATAATCAACAGCTGATTAATGAAGTTCAAGACCAGGCAATGGTGTTAGATAATGGGATCTCCAGGTATCTTGAGGATGAACTGCGTCAGAACATCCAACACCTCAAAACAACTTTGAATTGACACCTCCTCCAAGTCGAGTATCTGGTAGGGACCCTACAACAACACTATTGAGAGCTGGCCTCCTGCGACTATCCATCTAGGGGCGAAGGTCCTGAAGGGCCGCGGGGCCTGAAGGCCCCATGGGGCGTGAGGGGCCTAAAGGGCCAGAAGGTCCTCGTGGACCCCCCAGGCCCAGGTTCCTCAGCCCCCACCGCTTCCAGCCCTGAGGACCCTTGGCAGAAGGATGTGATGACAGCCTTGGATGTTTTACGTGAACAAATTTGGAATGTAGCCAAAGGATGTAGACTCCGAATGGATGGAGTCCCACTTGGCCCTAGGGTCTCCCTAGATGCCCTGTCAGATGAAATGGGCAACTTAAGTATTTTTAATGAGCTATCTGACGCCCAAATCTCTTGGCTGGAGCAAACCTGTCGAGGGTTTGAGACCCACCTGACCACCCTCAAAGACCAATTTCACCACCAACAGGCCAACATACAATATTTAAAAGAGCAAGTCGCGGACAAGGTCTCCGTTTCCTCCCTCAATCAACATTGGGATGATGTCCAGGAGGAACTTGAAGGCCTACGACGCTGGCTAGACCAACAGGGTCCCCGCAACTATACAGAAACTGAAATTTTGGAGCCAACCTATCCCTGGTGTTAACACTCTCTCCGCTCCTCTGGTAACTAACTTTAAACTTAGTTTTAAAGAGAGGTTCATTCCCAGCCAAGAGAGTATTGCATCCTTCCTGTACGCTTACAAAAGCTCCATGGAGGAGGCACCCAACTGGCAAAGGGTAAAACATATCCACTCCTGCCTGGATAGCATGGCCCAGGAGATCATGACCTCTCATTTGAAGGAGTGCACAACTTGGGATCAGGTCCACACGGCTTTAATCCAAGAGTTTGGTAGCAACCAAACCTAAGCCAACCAAAAACAGGTCTTCATGGGTATCCAATTAAACAAAGGAGAAAGCCCCACAAGTTCGCCTGCCACTTCTATGGCCAAGCTCAACCCTTGGTCACCAAAAATTGTATCACCCTGGACGACGCTATTACCTCTGTCATTTCTGCGTTAGGATCCTACCCTGATGTCCAGATGCATATGATTGGTCAGAAGAATGGGTTTACCTGCATCCGAGAAATTAAGGAGGCTCTTAATGAGATTCCTATGTCGACTCTGCACTTTAAGGCTACCTCCACTGGCCCCTCTAAACGTCCTAGAGTCCATGTGGTCAAATACCAGAAAACCCCTCAATCCAGATGTACTTACTGTAACAGTTCCAGGAACAGCCCCAAGAACTGCTGGAAACGACTTGCCAAAGAGGCTGAAAAAGGGCAGTCAGCATGAAGGATGAGGCACTTACTGCTGACAACCCCACTCATCCTCAAGAATCCTCTATAACCATAAACAAACCAGGAGCTACGGCATCTGGAGAAGAAGTTTTGGTATTTAATGATAATAAAAGAAATTGATAAAGCTTACTCTTCTTCTGATGACTCTCCCATGTTCCTCACTCTGCTGCCCCAGTTTGGAAGCCTGGTCACCTGGGTCACTGCTTGAGTTCATAAGATACCAGTCCATGCCATAGTCGACAGTGGCTCCCCCATGGATGTCATTTTCTCCAAGCTGATGAAATGTATCAAGATCGCTCCTGATATGCCGCACTATATGGAGTATGGCATGGCTGGCCCCCGGTGCACCCAATCCATAGTGGCTTATTCCTCTCTACCAATACAATTTGGGAAGCTTGCTTTAGATACACCTGCCATCGCTCTGGAAAACCCTAGCTACAACCTGCTCCTCAGGACAAAATTTCTTAGAGACTATTTGGCAATGCTCCATTATGATGGTGGCTTTCTATCCTTGCTCGGTCATTGTATCCCGCTTGTTTTTGAGAACCCTCGTGACTCCAAAACTGAGGTTAAAAGCCCGGGCTTGTCTGCTAGAGAGTGAAAACCAAATTGATTATCTTGAATATAATAGAGGGTTCCCAAGTCCGACTGCCCCCTCTGCTGTTGATGGGCAAGAAGGCATGCCAATTTACTTACCTAAGGCAACTATCATTCCCCCCAAAATCCCAGGTCCATGTCAACATCCCCTCGAGGTATCTGCTAGAAGTCTAAGTCCTAGACAACCTGTCCTCAAAGGAGGTGCTAACCTGTCTGGGGATTCTAGATCCAGCCTTCGGCAGATCTATATCAGTGTTGTTGGCCAACCTTACTGATAAACCTAAAATAGTAGGTCCAAACAGCCCCGCCGCCTATGTCCACTTACTACCAGTGGAGGCTATCGCTGCCATCCAGAACTTTGGGGACTTAAGATACTTTGGCTTGGAAGCTCCACCCTCAGTTAGTCTGGTTGATACTAATATCAGAAAAAGACCTCTCAGATGACCAACAGCAAAAGGTCCTAGCGTTGTTGGAAGAATATTTGGACTATTCTTGACCTCGACCTATGACTTTGGAAGAATGAATGGGGTCCTCCATCATGTGGAAACCAGGATGCTCCTCTCTTCTGGTCCTGATCTTACTGAAAGAGCAAAGTCGAGGAGGCCCAGGTGACCGTTGAGCTAAAACAGATACTTGACGCTGGACTCTTGGTGTCCTCACGCAACCCTTGGGTCTCTCCTCTTCTGCTGGTTCAGAAGAAGATTGGCAGCCATCAGGTGGTGATGGACTATTGACAACTTAACTCCATCACTAAAAAGGACAGTTATCCTTTACCTTGAATGAACAATTCCCTCCAACTGCTCACTGGATCCGGATACTTTTCCGCCATGGACCTTGCCAGCATATATTGGCAGGTTGATCTCGCCCCTGAAGACTGGGCTAAGTGTGCGCCTATAGCCAATGAAGGACTATTTGAGCCCACCAGGATGCCCAAGGCCTTTGTAACGCCCCGGCCACTTTCCAACGCGCCATGGATGGGATCATTGGGGACTTGAAGCTTTCCTGCATCCTTGTTTATCTGGATGACATTACCATTTTCTCTCAAACCTTTAACAGGCACCTTGAGCATCTACAAGAAGTCTTCAATTGGCTACAAAGGGCGTCCATAAAGCTGAAACCCTCGAAGTGCTCCTTCTTTCAGTCTGAATTAGAAGTCCTGGGGCACAAGATCTCTAAGGGTGGCATTCAACCTATACCAAAAAAAATTCACTACCATAGAGAAGCTGTCACGCCCCCAGAGTTTAAGGGATATCCAGGTATTCCTCAGCATGGTGAGCTATTACTGACAGTTTATTCCTTGGTTTGCTGACCTCGCAGAACCCCTGTTTCATCTCCTACAGAAGAATGTGCCATTCAAGTGGCAGCCTGAACAAGAACAGGCTTTTAATGCCTTAAGAACCGCTCTCTGTACTAAACCCATTCTAGTTTACCCTCGCCTTGACTAACCCTTCCTGTTGTTCACAGATGTGAACAACGTCGCCGTTAGGACCATCCTGGCCTAAAATGACGAAAACCAGGTCAACCACTCCATGGCCTACTTTAGTAAGATGCTAAATAAAGCTGAGTGGAATTACAGCGTCACCAAGAGGGAATGTCTAGCCATCCTGATGGCCATCAAACTTTTTCAGCCTTTCCTCTACATTACCCACTTTACTATTATTATAGACCACTCCTCGCTATGGTGGCTCCAACAAATGAAGGATCCTGATAGTCAGTTAGCCATATGGGCTCTATGACTACAAAGCTATGATTTCACCATCATCCACCGCGCAAGCACTATTCACCAGAATGCTGACGGCCTCTCCAGGATGCCAGTTCTAGCAGCGTTGACCCCCGAGGAGGACTGGCTATATGATTTAATAGGCTGACCAGACCAGTGGAAGTTAGAAACCACGAAGATCCAGGCTGAACTACAAAGGATGACTCGTGATATACAAATTAAGGATGGGCTGCTTTATAAGAAGGTCAACAAGAAGTGGCTCCCTTACATCCGCCCCTCCTCCAGAGCTAATGTTATACTAGAAGGCCATTCCACCGTGGGACATGGGGCTGTCAAAAAGACTCTTGAGTGGTTGAAATCACGATGCTACTGGAACTGCATGATAGAGACTATCCAGAAGGTGTTGGAAGCATGCATGACTTGCTGATCGCAAGACCAAGCTAACCCTCAATTCCAAAATCTGGTGGTTGCCCCGACTGGTCCCTTCAACTTGGTAAGCATTAATGTGGTGGGCCCTCTTCCCACTGGGTTGCATAGCCATAAATATACTATCCTAGCCGTGGACCATCTAACCAAATGGGTGAAGAGATTTCAGTCCCAGCTGCTACTTCCAAGGCCACCGCCCTTTTCCTTGTTTGATCCGTTTTCACCCAGCATGGGTGCCCCCAGCCTTACTCTCAGACAATGGATTAAACTTCACCTCATAGGTAGTCCAAGAGCTTACCTCACTATTTGGCACTACCCAGAGTTTCGCTGCACCTTACCACCCCTCCACTAATGGGGCGGTTGAATGGGCTAATGCAACTCTTATTCCATTTTTTGAAATTAGATGCTTTGGACCCTGCTTGTTGGAACCATTATCTACCCAGTGCTTTGCTTGCTTACCGAGTAAGCTATCACTGAGTTATCAAGATGTCCCCATTTAAAGCCCTAAATGGGTGGGCACCTCAGCTGCCAAATAGCGTCCAGCCAATGCTCGAGACCTCCACTCCTGAGAACTCTGACTTAACTCTGAGGTCTCTAGCCAATGAAATTGTCCAGCTATAAGCCCAAGCCACCCAAGGCATTATCACCACCACTTGAAGAGAGAAATCCCGAGCTAATCTCAGATGACTCTCCTTACTAGATTTTCAATCAGGTAACCTCATTCTCTTTTATCACCATTGACCTGTAGGCTGGCAGAACAAGCTTGATGTACTTTAGTCTGGGCCCTATAAAGTTATTCATAGAGTGAAGTCCAAGTACTCCATTGCTGACGTCAACCTAGGGACTGTGGTAAATCGGGTGAATGGTTGGTTCCTGCAGCCATATTTCCCCCTCTGACAGGATCTTGAGGGGGCATTGTCAGAATTTGAGATAATATCAAATCGAATTTCCCCCTTCTGAATTAGGCCATACTGAATCAGTCATCGAACCTAACCAAGTTAAATAAATTTCAGGATCCTCCTCCCCTATTCCTGAGTCATGTGGTGCGGCGTTTCCACCCATTTGGTCAGGTGAGCAACGCCATCCATTGAGGATGCCCATGAGGAGGCCATTTCAGAATATCTGTAAAGATCCTGAATGGATGAGGCCCTAACAATCCTGAAGGCACCAAGTCCCAACACTTCTATAAATATCGAATCCTTCTAAGCCTAATAAAATATTGAATAACTTACCAGGCTTTCCACTTCCTTCTCGACCTTTCCTGCAATTTTTGCAGCTTTGAGCCACCTTCAGACCTCAGTGCCAGTCTAAAGAACTGTAGCACCGACAATGGCATCAGCAGTTTTTAAACATCCATCTATATTGACTTCCACCCCTTTAAAGGGGTACTTTAATCTCAGCTTCCGTTCTGAAGCTTATGCAGCAGCAGCCAAGCTGCAATTGATTTTTTAAAAATTCCTCTCCCCACCATATGAGCCCAGCTCCTGGATGAGGACACTTTGGTGGTCCAGGTTGCTGGGTTACTCTCCCATCTCTCCCCCAAACGCCTCCACCACAAGCTCATGGAGGTTTGGTCATTTATTGCGCAGACCTGTGTTGCATTTCGTGGTTCCAAATAGATCGGATCATGTGGCAGGGTCTTGCACCTTTGTGAAATCTACCCATTTCATCACAATTCACATCTAAAAATTTCCCCCACGCCTGTGATCAGATATGTCCCTGATCACCCATTCTGGGCGCGTATCAAAAATGGCCACGCCATTTGCACCTTGTGCTTTAATCTTGACCAATCAAAGTTCAAGTGCCCCATGGTTTCTGCTTCAGCCACTCATCTCTTGGCTGTTAGGCCAGTAACAATTTTGCCCTAATTTCTTGAATGGGGCTCAATCCTCCCATCCCCAACCTCAGGGAAATTTGGCGCTGCATAAAAGTGGCAGCCAATCAAAAACAATTTTTGAAAAAAAATCAAGAAAAATTTGACTGGATTATGGAATCCTGAGTCAATGGCTGAACCAGTTTCATCTAAGCTGCTGTGATCAACAGCATGTGGCCAATCAGCTATTGCCACTGCCCCAATTCCGGTGGCTGTCCCAGTGCTGGCTGAATCCAATCCATTTGAGGCTCTTAAATGGATTGATGATGAATGGCCATATTATGTGAAACAATATTTTACTTTGGAGAAGTTCTTCATTAATCCTCCTGATTCATATCCCCACCATTTTGCCCTTGAAACGGTTTTCCAATTTATAAAAATATTAATAAAATGGCAGTTGAGGCTGCAGCTTCCCCTGTCAACACTCTACTTTGCCAGCAATATCATGGAATTATAGAGCTCCTTGTTGAGGGTATTCCTATCCCAGATTTCCCCAGGATTTTGAGGAAGATGCAAAGTATAAAATTGAGGAGCTTGCTTTTGGTGTGATCTGCACTTGCATCGATGTAGAAAAAACTTCTCTTTTTGACCCCAATTATACTGAAATCCACCGGTGCATAAATTATTCACTTGTGTGCCTTCTCTCATCACTTTCGCTGAGCATCAACTTGCTCAATATGTTGAGGCAATGGACACTGCTAACCTCATCAATAAAGAAAACCCACAATTATACCTCCTTATGCCACATGTTGCTGATGCTCCTACCCTCATATTGTCTGCCATGGTCTACCAGCTAAAGCGGGTGCCAGATAAAAGTTTCTCCAAAGCTTCCTCACCTTCTGATATGGCTTCCTAGGCTTTTAGCTGAGGTTCTATATTAAGAATTTTTTCTTTCTAATAATCCCTTTATTTGGCCCTTTTGCAAATAAAGATGTGTGGCGGCTCCCCCTTTGAGTTGAGCAAAACTAGTGCTAAAATAAGGAAGGCCAATAATTATGATGAATACTAATGTGTGACTCTCTTTGTAACGCTTGTAATACCCAAGTTTCTGAACCTTTTGTCAGTGAAAAGAACGCAGAAAGAGAGTTCTCTTAATCTAATGGTGATCTAGGTAAGTTTTCGAATCTAAAGTTAAAATTCTGCTCCAAAGATGAGCCAAAAACTATTATTGCATGTTTGACTCTATTATCCCACTTGGCACAGGTATGGTTGCCAGACTGATCTCAACGCTTTTAGAATCCCTGGAGTGACTTACATTCTACTAAGTAAACAAATACATCAAAGGGTATCCTCTATCAACCATGCTATCATTTAAACCTAATCTTTAGCGAATTCAATATAAAATAATTTTATAAGTAAGTAGATAGATAAGTTTATTTGTGTCAGCGTGACAATGAGTGCATTCTCTAAAACTCCAAATTGGGATTTGTAATGCTATTTTTAGGTTATAAAGTGAACCTTGGAAAAAGGGTGGTTAGCCTGTTAGGGTAATACCTGCTTCCATCCTAGTTCAGGTTTTGTTCAATACAAGTTTAAAACCTGTACTGACTAGAAAAAAATTTCAGTGTGGTATATTTGTCCCAAGGTTGACCCACCTCAAACATCTTGAATACTTTTTAAAGTGAACCTTGGAGCTAAATTAATTAGATAACTTTAGGCATGAGAGCCCATTCAAACCCAGCAATAATGGCTGACCAGAAACTGATCTAAAAGATCAAATTAATTTACTATATATTAACAATCTAACTTGTTTTCAACAAGATAAAATTAAATTATAACCATTACAGTAAGGGAATTCTTATGGTTCCAGCATTAGAGAAACCATCATGCACGAAAACAACTGTTACATGACTCCTCACTAAAAATGAAAGCCCTTTTGGCTTTCCAAGCATGGCTGCAACTCATGGCCCTGCATATGAGGGGTAACCTTCTAGTAATGGGAGGCAGGGAGTATACTTTAATTGAAATCCATAGGTTATGGAAAACATCAACTCTTCCCCTGAAAGATCTCCTGGTGGGAAATTGATGCCTCAACTGCCACAGTCTAAGATAGCGTCCCCTAAACTCCTGCTACCACAAAGTAGATAGAAGAAACTGTATGATAATTGAAAGGGTTGCATATGCTTGAGAAAACGCCTGCACCATATTAGTGGGTTTGATTTGAGAGTATATAAAGCTCAGAAACCTTAGTTTTCAAAATTTCATTGGTAAACAATTCAAACACTGAAAAGCGTTCCCTTAATCTAATGGTGATATATGTAAGTTTTCTAACTAAAGGAGATATTCCCACACCAATTGCGAGTTAAAAACTCAGCATTTTACAGCTGACTTTGTTGACTTACTTGGAAGAGATATGGTGGTCAATTAATCTCTACGCCTTCTGGGTCTCTGGGGTGGCTTAAATACTCCCAGTAAACAAAGGCACCAAAGGGATTCCTTTACAAACCACACTATTAATTAAACTTGATTCTTTGCGGTTTTGTTTGAAGTTAATTCATATAATCAGGAAAACAGGTAAGTTTATTTTTGGTAGCGCAACAGTGGGTGAATTCTCTAGAGCTCCAAACTGTGAAATATCCAATGCTACCTCCAGATTTATAAAGAAAGCCTCAGAGCTAAATTAATCAAAAATAGTTTAGTTATGAAATCCCATTATATCACAGCATTAATGGCTGACCATAAACTAAGCTTTTTCTAAAATGATTTATTTAGATATTAGAAAAGTAGACAATTTTTGACAATCAAAAATGGATTGCAATCATTGCTGTGATAAAAATTCTTATGGTTCTGGAATTATTAAAACCATCACGCAAAAACCAATTAGTAAACTATTAGTATGAAGGGATGCTTAAGTATAATGTTGATCAAAAAATAACGCATTAGAGGGGATACACTCCTATGTGTCAGCAAAGTTTCAAGTGAAGCCATTAGATGAAAAATTTTGGTTTGACAAACTATCAGTGTGCATTAAGAGGTCTGTCATTGCATACAAAACAGTTTTCTGCCAAACTTCGGAGGCAGGTGCTCTACTGAGTCATAGTAGTAATGCAAGTGGCAAAATTGACATTATTTTTTTATGATAAAAGTGGGCTTATCAATAGAAGATATAATGACAGGGCAACATGTTGGGTCAAATATGACCTGCTATACCCAATTGTGATCATGTTGTTCAGAAAGTTTCCAACGTATGACCCAAATCATGACAGTTTATCATGAGTTAGCCGCTTATTATTCATCATGGCCAAATCCATATATACATATGGACAACTTAAATCCATAGCCTAGTTAAGTCAATACTTTTAACTTTTAATATATAAATAAAAAACAAAATGTTTATGTGGAGGCTTTAATTATTTAACATATTTTGAACATTGATCCAAAGACCTATGTGGGTGACTTTACATATAAGATACAAGCTACTAAGAGTCAAACCTATTATATTGAGAATCATGATTATGAACTTATAGCTCATAGTTAGTCTTCTTTATGAAGTCCATTATTATACATGAAAATAAGACCTTTATTTAACTTTGAATATAGGAAGTAACTTTCTAAATAAAAGAAAATAAAGTTTATTATCTTAGGATGAGAGGTCCTTAGATATAAGTTTAAAATGAAAAAGAGTAGCAGTCTATGAGATAAAGACCCTTACCTGTTAAACCTGAAATTTTATTAATTTTCTAATTATTTTGACCTCATCACCAACAATATATAAAAATCTATAGTAAACAATCCTTTGAAAGTTGTTATTCATATTATAAAATCTTTTAAAAATCGTCATTTTTTATAAAGAGTCATTTTCTATGAAAAGTCTGTAAATTAGCATTCAAAAATATCTTAAAAATAATTTGCTTTCCAAATCTGAGAAAAAATGAAGTCTTATAACACCATAGTATGACATCACAAATGTTTTAGAGAAAAAATGAGATGCTTCACAAATTAATTTCATAAAAATAGTTTTATGTTGTGCTTACATAGAAGCTATCCAGTGGAAGGTCTGAGCCTTGTAAAAAAGCTATTAAATAAGACTCACAATTCTGATGTTTGAGTCAATCAAATATCTTAAAACAATAATAAAATCCTGGAATTTAAATAAAACGTTTTTTTTTAAAATATAGTTATAACCTAAAATCACACAATGTAATCACTTATGGCTTCAATGTTTTCGGTGTAAAGTATAATAAAGCATCTGATTGGCATCGCTTATATGTAGTAGCTTGAGTTGAGATTGCATTAAATTATCTAAGTTAAATTATATACATATTAGATCCTTAGGCTAAACTTTAATTAGTTGCTTAACTACATTTTAAGATTTTGAAACAATGGTATCTAATAATTATACAAACATATGATTTAATAAAACTATGTGAAATGACCATAAGAACACATTGGTTAAGTTCACTTAATGACCAAATAAAGATCTTAACTTCATTGATGGCAACAGTGAACCAAAGATGGAACAAATCATAGTAACCTATTGATATACTAAGTTAAAGTTTATTTACACCATCTTACTACAATAAAACTTCAGCTTTAATCTGGGTATTGAAGCTAGATTTAACTCTTTAAGATTTTATAATGAGCATTGAGTTTGGTGTGCTCTTAGATCCAGGTAAAAATAATCAGCATGATTGATATAATATACATACATTTCTATATTACACATTCTAGGCTATAAGATAACTATACAGGTGGGCTAGTTAGGGTAAACTGGGGCCTCCACGTGGCAAACCGTGGAAAGCTTGTGGAAACATGGGTGAGTAGATAAAACAAAACCCAGAGAGGCACGTTGGTTGGGTCCTGTAGTGGCTTGAAAGAAGTGCGGGATGGTAGTGATGACTGTGCCAACCCTGTTCTTGCAGGTGTCTACCACTCCCTGAGGGGAGAATATGGGCAGGAAGGGGGGTATGAGTTGGGTAGAGCGCCTGTCAAATGGCCTCCCCATGAGCTGGGGTTGCACGGGTGCAGACCCTAGGACAAGGGAGGGGCAATTCTGGTTGGCTGCACTTTGGTCACCTGCCTAAAATAAATGCTGCAATTTGCCAAGTTGGCCTAAAGCTCGGCTAGCTGCCAGTTCAGTTGGCATGAGCCAGCTGGTAGTGAAATGGATCATTAAAGATGATTAAGGTTGATCTGAAAGGACTCCAAGGCTTTTTGGACAAAAAGGGTCTGGAGAGCATAACTCGGCTAAAAAAGCAGGTGATAAAGGTTAGGGCTTTGGCTTCTCCCCCCTCAGGGGCCTTAAACCTGGGGGTCATCATGTCTTGTCTCCTGCAAGGGAGATGAGAGTCATATCGCCTGTCCTTGCTGGTGCAGACGAGCTGCCTGGTACTTAAACAGGGCGGGCATATGTCAGTTTGGGGGGTAGCATGAGCTACTCCCAATTGTGGTCAAGCCCGCGTTTTAAGTGGTGCTTAGATTTTCACAACCCTAGTGTGGTGGGGGCAGTACCCCAGGCCTTCATCCCGCAATGGTTGCCCATACTAGGAGCCACTTGGGTCTTTTAAAACTCAAAACTAAACAATTAAGACTTGTTGATCCAAAACAGAAAAAAAAATTAGAAATCTAGACTTATTTCCACTAAACAGGACCAACAAGTGATTTAGAATACTCAATCTTAATAAATATTAAGTTAAAAGCTGTCATCAAAGATCTCAGGAAAGTGACTTTCAGGATCTTCTGGACTTGATTGACCAGTTCCCTCATGTATTGATGACTATTAGTCAAGCTAGAGTCAGTGGGCTTCCTATTGGGATTGTTTCTTCAGTGGGGTATAGCACTTAGGCATTCCTTAGCTGAAATATTTCTTTGCTAAGGTAAAATGCACTAAAATCAGAAATTGACTCAAAATGGGTAAGTCACATATATTTTATTTGATATATAAGTAAGAATAACTATAGCTTTCAAGGGGGTATGCTCTCAATGAAGATATCACCCTTGAGATTAGTGAGCCTTCCATATACCTTAAGTTAGCTTTAATTTGATTTCATGGAGGAATCATCATATAAAGGGCTAAGTTGTACTAAACTAGACTCTTTGTATTGATGAAGGGATTATACCAAATAGATAGAGGGGTATAGCAGGTAAAATAAAGTTAGGGATAAGGTGAAACAAGCATAAGTAAAGCCTTGATTCTACCAGCTAGTAGAGCACTAAATCTTGAGTCATCTTAGATTTGTTTGACGTGTCATTTCAGCGTTATACATCAATCATTTTCTAAAATCATTGTTAATAATAATTTCAATTCGTTTGTCCGTTAAAACATTGTTTGATAAATAAATCAAAAAGGTAAATACTGAGATTGCATAAATAAATTTTTTAAAAAGCCCAAAGTTAAGGCTTTACAGTTACTAGTGCAATTCCTGACACTGACCCCTCAAAGCCTCAACTAGGGGTGGTAATTGTTTCGCCAAGGTTGGCCAGCTTAATTATGGTCACAAACTACCAGAGTTAGGTTGGATGTGATAACCTAAGGTAGTTGGGTTAGGCGTTGACCTGTCAAGTAAAAGTTGTGATTCTGTCTCATAATATGTAGGCAGTGTAAGGAGAGTTTCTATAACTCTCCTGTTTCCAGCGTGGTGGTGCATGGTGCACAGAAAGCGTAAGGAAACTAGTCATTATAATACAGCCGCTAGTGCCCAGCAGAGGGTGCTGGAGCAATAACAGCTTAAACTAAGAAATGCCATAAGGAACCAGCTAAAAGTGTCATGGTGCACCTGGAGAGAAGGGATAAATGACCCAGGTTGGAGGGTACCTGGGCGAACCAATGGTGTGCGAGGTGAGAATCAGATTGTGTTTACAATGGCAAGGTTAATGAAGTGCAAGACCTCCTCAAAGAGGTTTGCACACAGGATCGTTAAAAAAGCATAAATCAAAATGGCAAAAAGTGGAAATTTTTTTATAGAGAAGTCGACCAACAAGGAATGTTGGTCAGGGGAAAACATATTTAAACTCAAACAGGGGAATTAGGGTTATGCTGCAGTGGGCCCAAGCACCAACCCACCAATAGGGCCACACTGCCATCCAAGTTAGTAGAATAGGCTGAAATTGACTTCACTCAAGTGATCAATTGAAGTTGGATTTGACCTGAACGCATTGTTTCAAAAATGAAATGGGGTTCAAAACCCCAATTCTCGACAAACCAAATAGAACCATCTGCATTAATTCAGTAGACCGTCCGTTTTAATGCCTGGACTGACATAAGAGGCTGGGCACCTGGCTCCCCACTTGTACCAACCTGGGCATATTTTTCCCATACGCAGCGTTGGTCTGGGGTATGCTTCAGGTCTGGGAGGCCCTGTAGTTTCACCTTCTGGGCCTCCTGGAGCCCAGCCTTGTCCTTGGGGTCAGTCCCTACTATGATGTCATGGGACCATGACAGGCAGTCAGTGGTATAACAGAGTATCTTATAGCTATGAATTAATCTCCTGGAAAACTTGATTTTTAGGAGGTGGGGATTTCAAGGTTTAGTTAGTTCACTCAGATTAGGAATGGCAACCTTATAATTGGCTTTGAAGTAGAAGAGCTGAGTGTGAGGATAAAAGGTAGTGAGTTTAGGCTTAGTTCCAAATAGAGTTTGATGTTGCAATTCCCAAAGTGGTACATGTTCTTGCAAAGTCACTCAATAGCACCAGCCTAGGAGTTAAAGTAGACAAGGGACAAAGGAGCATTGGTAGCACTCTGAAATTTCTGGCATATGAGAGCAATGACAAAGTGGAGGAGCCAAAAAAATTATGGAAATCCCATTTAAAGCAGCTATATGGTAATCTTGAACTGACCCTGCAGTTGAGCCCAAAAACTGCTTTGGTGATGGAGGAAGCAATCTGTCACATGGAGAAACCTCAGTGTAACGCAATGTCCCTTTATGGGCTACTGCACAGGGTATGGTTGGCTGGTCCAACTATATGTCTAAAGTATTGAATGAATACGCAGCAGAGTTCTCAATCCTTTAGTAAAAGAATATACTAAAAATCTACATGACTTTTAGTATAAAGATATTCTCAAGTAAGAAGTGTTTTATTAATAAAAAGATAATACTTTTTAAAGTACCAGGGGAAATTCAAGAATGTGATAAGGAATAGGCGCATACCATGTGTGAGGGTGGTGTTAGATCTAGGAATGTAGAAGGTGATGTCACATTCCAGGATATAATTGGAGTAATCAAGATTATCATTTTGGGATAAACTGAGATCATAAAAGGTACCACAGTAATGTGGCTTCCATTATTTGCCAATAGATGGTAAGGCATAATAGGTGGTTAATGGAGTGAATAGAGGAGTTAAGCACTAAACACAACATTGAGCTTAATATCATACTATCAAGTCAGTTTGTGCCTCTTTTCCTATTTCATTAGCCAAGGGAGCACTAAAGGGCGCATTATCCAGAATTTGTTGGGTCATAAACTCGGCATCATCATAGAAGATTATCAATTCTTAGAAATATAAGGTTAGAAATTTTTTGGGCTTTAGGCTCATAAAACATCATTTAATAAATTTATAATAATTTTGGGCCCTAATCCCAATTAACCATCAGATATTAAATATAAACTAATGTTGATAGTAATATTAAATAAATTGACATCAATTATATTAAAAATTAATTTGTAGCCCCAAAGGTGAGGCTTCACTAGAGCAATTCTTAACAGATCCTCCATAAGCCTCAACTGGGGGTGACAATAATCTCGCCAAGGCTGATTGGTTTTAATATAGACCAAGACATTGGAGGTAGGTGGTATATAACAAACTAAGGTAGTTAGGATGAACTTCAGTTTGGAGAGCATAGGGTTTGTCTAAGTTTCACTTGGTGCTAGCATTTGGTGGTTTGGATGTTGGAATTGGTTGCATAATCAAAATGGGCGGTAGCTTTATTTATAATGATGAGGAGAGATCAATGAGGTAAGGGTGCATATGAAAGTTTAGTGATTGGGACATTCATAGCGGCAAAGCTAGACAACAACTATGACAACTATCAAAGGCAAGATTTGATCAGTGTACTATCTTAATAGAAAATATCATGCAACAAATGGGGTTTGCAGTGTTGATGGGTAGAGTTAAAGTTAATAGAGAAATATAATGTCAAATGATCTGAGTAAATGTCAAAACAGCAAAAGGAAAGCGTTTTAATTTCTTTGTCTAGTCAATGTGTGGGTAGTGGCAACAGAGGTTTGGAGATTGTGCTTCATTTTAAATAACTCACATAAAATGAAAGTGTCAAGCAGGATGCAATTTTGTTTGTATGTAACATTGATCTCAACAAACAGGTGGGTGAGCTTGGCGCAGTGCCCATTGAAGGTGAGATCAGAGTGGTAAAGGAGTCAAGAAAGTTTAATAGATTCTTCATTAGGGAGCCTTTCAGACGCTGGATGTACACAATGAGCGGGCAAGAAAATAATTGGTCCATGTTGTTGGATGTATTGATAATGTGTTTGCATTCCCCTGAGCTCACTGACATTCGCTTTTGGTGCACAATCAGGTCAGTGATGTTGATGGCCAGAGAATTGGACATTAAATCCGCGTCAGGGTAGAATGCAGGTAACAAACGCGCAGCAGGCATGACAGAATGAGTAGAGGGAGCTCTGAGAGACCTTGGCAATCTGGTGGTAATTTTTTAAAACCTCTTGATAATATTTGAATTTTGTCCTAGGGTTTAATTCTTTAACATTGGCAGAAAATCTAGGATATTAGTAAAAATAAATAATAAAGCTTTTAGAAGTAATAAAATCAGTAAAATGGTGAAAATGAGTTAATGGCTCCAATTTAAGTATTGGAACAGTGAGGAGCTTCATTGCGGGAAAGCAGATAAGGTGATGGGACATTTAGGTTAGCTGTTTTAATATTGTTGTTGGAATAGTGAGGGCTTTGGCATGGTTAAACGGAGAGGACACTGAGGATTTCAGGCTGTTTTTTGGGTATTTTATCAACTATACTAAACTGCTTTTTGAAATAGTTAATAGAGTTCAGGATTTATTTTAGCTGCTCCTTGCAATGGTTGACAACTGCATAGATTGCTATAAAGATATATATGGTATTGGTCATGAAATTCGCTTGGAATCATTATATTTAAAATAAGCACAGTACCCTCTGTAGTAAACACTTGTGTAATGTGAAGTCCTTTTATGCTCTACTTCACAGGTTATGGTTGGCCAGTCCAACTATATCTCTACTGTATAGCATGACTATGTGAAAAATTCTCATTCCTTTATTATAGATAAGATTATGCTAAAGATCTACATGACTCTTACTATAAAAATTAGTAATATAGAAGTATTTCATTAAAATAAGGTTATAACTTCTAAAGTATTATGAGAGAATCAATAACGTGATGAGGGATAGGTACATACCACATATGAGGTTAAGAGTAGTTTCAGGAATGTAGAAGGTTATGACACAGTCCAGAGTCAGATTTGGAGTATTTAGAAGTCATCATTAAATATTGTACTGAGATCAATTATGGTATCACAGTTAAGTGGTTCCCTTATTTATTATTAGTAATAATGATATCAGGTGTTAATGGAGTAGATAGAGGGGTTAACCGCTAAACACAGCCTCAGGCTTGATATTAAGATAATATTAAGTCAGATTGGACATCCTTACATATCTCATTGACCAGTGAAGCACTAATGGAGGAGATTTATCTGAAATTTGTTGGGTCATAAACTCAGCGCTATTATGGGAAATTGCTCAGTGCTTTAAAATATAAGATTACTTGTTATTTTGAGCTTTAAAACTAATATACATCCCTCATTAGGTTACAATATTTACTCTTTCTACGCTCAGCATAACTTTCTGAGAAAATTAATTTCATTAAATTAAGAGCAAACACTTAATCACACACCGAAGTCTTGCTCCAATGTCATCAGTTCCCCCGCCAACTGTCCCAGCATGGGGCAGCAGCAAAACTCCCCCCTCCCTTTTCCATCCGACAGGAAATTGTGCTCATACTGGCTCACCCAGTCAATACAAACCCTTGGGACGATTTTTTCCTCTAAAGGATCTTGATGCCCATCTCGCCCAAACCCAAGCGGTGCCCCGCTGCCCCCTGGTGCTCCCCCAGAGCAACATGCATTTTGGCCTTAGGGTCAAATATAGGAAATTCTTCCCCTACAATGACCAAGCCATTATCAAAATGGCTCAGGCGGTGATGACACCAGCCTGTTTTATTGACTTCCGCCCCTATAAGGGGTACTTTGATCCTGGCTTCCCCTGTGAAGCTGATGCAGCCACTGCGGCAATGGTGCCATTAATTTTCAACAATATTCCCCTCTCAACAACTTGGACCTGGATCCCAACGAACATCATCTTGGTGGTCCAGTTCACTGGTTTGCCCACCCACCTCCCTCCTGAAGTGCTCCAACAAGAGCTGATGGATGGTTTGGCAGCCTACGGCGCCAACCCCATCTTACAATTTGTGGTCCTAAATGGGGCCACACGCCTCACTGGGCCTTGGGCATATTCCATGATCAGCCCTGAATTTACAAAAATTTCTTTGGCAATTCCCCCTCGTGCCACCATCCCATCTGCCCCCAACCATCCATTCTGGGCCCGCATTGAGGGTGGATGGATGATTTGTCCATCCTGTTTTGAGTTAGACCACTCAAAACGTAAATGCCCAAGCTCAGAAATTTCTGCCAACGCCAAAAGTTTGCCTGACGCCCATCAATCCGCCGCCCACCCCACACCAACTCCAACATGGGGTACAATCCTACCTTCCCCTCCTCCAATGCCTGATGCTGCAGCTGCACCTACAGCCACCAATCAGCACCCACCCTGCCCCAATGCCACAAATAATTCATCCAACCAAACATCAGATTGGATCCTATACCAATCTCATGCATCTGCAAACAAATCAAACAAACCTCAACTGTACGCTGATTCCCCAATCAATTCAACCAAAATCCATGGTAATTATTGGATGAAATTGACGAATCAGGTAACATCATTGAAGAACTGATGCTGCAACTTGAGTGGCTCTGTAATGCAGAATGGGATGCAAAATTCTCACCTCAGAAATATGTCTCACAACCTAACGCCAAACTGTTCTACAGCGACCACCAGCTTGCAGTAGAAGCAGCCGCCACACCAGATTGCCGCCTGCTTTGCAAAGCTGCCACCAAATCTGTAACTGCACTTGCAGGAGGAATTTCACCTCCCATCATCCCCATAAATCTTAGTGCACAAAGTAAGATCAACATGAAAACTTTACACAAAAACGTCACTGAAGCCATCCAGAACGTGGTAACAGTAGCACGGAATCTGAAGCAAAAATACCCTGAACCAACATTGCCACATTCTTTAAATTTCCAGATTCCCACCTCAAAGCTGAAGACGCTTTAGCAAATACATCGATGGTATAATGATGGCTGACAACTATTCAGAAGTTCCAGTCATCAAGGATATCAAACCCCATGCCGTCAATGCCCCCACACCCTTACTATCTGCCTTAATATGCACCCTACTCTGGAATGAGATAATGCAACTGAAGACGAGCCCCCTCCCCATCCACAATGGAGGGAAAGCATTATTCGCTGCCCACCTGGTTGGTTATTTTGTTAGGTAAAATTCAATTGATCCATCCATTTTGGGCGTTTTGTTTGAATCATTATTTTTTTATTATGATTTTAGTTTTAGTTTGGTAATGTCCATCCCCTGGTCAGCTTACCTCAGTTAGATAAATAAAATGCAGATTATAATATTTATTTTAGCTTTAACCCAAATAACCATCATAGTAATTTATGAAATGATGTCACAGGCAAAAATAATTAAATTGACTTCAATTTTAGTATAAATAAATAATAACCTTAAAGTTGAGGCTTCACTAGACCAATTTTTAACACTTGACATCCTTCTTGTGGACTTCATGGATGAGTTTGCAGTCAAATAAAGGCTTTGCAGTGGAGCAAACAATAGTCCCATTTTGATAGGCGTCAAGGTCAAACTTGGAGATGCTAGACTGTCTGACCTTTTTGCCATCAATATTGAGGCAATTGGGTTTGGTAGCGTCACTAGCCAATTTGACATAGGTGGAGCCCACATTAGTGAGAGGGGAGAGTGAGGTTAAAGATGAGAAAAAAATATAAATTAGAATTTGTTTGAAAACTTTATGGTCTAAAGAGAAAAAGGAACAGTTATTTGGTAGGCAGACAAAGCAGAAGAATTTAAGCACAGTTTTGCATTAATATTTTAAGGAAATCAGGTAGCTTCTTAGGTTCCTCTAGTTTATAATGAGTTTTTTAAGGGATTTATACTTTTCTGACGTCGCCAGGAAAACCTAAATTTTGTAAAAAATATATAATATTAATATTAAAAATGTTAACAATAAAATAAGCGGTAAAAGAGGTCAATTTGGTTTTAAGAGCACTTGACTTGCTGGCCTAAGCGAATTGTGGGAGTTTCTGATAGGCTCTTCAGAGAAAAATAAATTTGGCGGCAAAGCATTTGTTTCTGCTGGTTTAAGTTGGTTGTACACCTCAGGTTGGAAACCAGAGAGGGCTCCAAGGCATATAAGTTGGTTGCTTGACTTTAGTGTTAGAGCAGCGTAGAGTGTTGAAGCAGGAAAACAAAGTGGGTGCCAAGGCATTTGGTATTACTAACTCAGATTTGGCATTGGAGCAGCGAGAAACACTGGCACAGGAAACCAAAGTGGGCACTGAGGCATTTGGGTTAGCTTCTTCAACTTCAGCATCAGAATAGTGTAGAGCTTTAGATCAGGTAAATGGAAATGGTTCCAAGGCCTTTAGGTCAGTTGCTACAACTTTGTCATTTGAGAAGCATGTTGCATTGGCACAGGGTAGCGGAGAGGGTGCCAAGGTATCAAATTCATATTTAAAAATGGTTGATAATCTATTCTGCTCAATATAAAATGTTTGTATTCTCTCCTTACAGTGTTCAATTTCCTCATAAATGGAGGAATAGGAAACTGGGTATATGAGTTTGTTTAAATTAATGGCAGTTTTAGTAGCTAAGCGTCTGATCTATTTAATTATTTTTTTGTTTTTGGTAAACAACTGTCCAATCATATAATAATTTCTTGATTTTTGTCAGGATTCTCCCTTAATTGGGGGAAGCCCTGACTAGGGGTCTTGACCCACCTTCAGGTGGATGCCAGATTGGGCTCCTCATTAACTTTGGGTAAGCCTGATCTGAAGTATCAGGGACTGACCCTGATAATTAAATTATCATTTATCTAATTCAATTTGGCACCAACTAATGCCAAGGTTGCTGACCACCCAATTGGGTTGTGGAGAAATCCCTTTCAGCGCTTACACCCAATCAATTATCCTTTTTGGGCGCACTGGCGACTTATGCCAAGGATGCGCCCATTCCCTTGTAATATTATTCGTTTATTTTTGGCAATCAATGCCAAACCTTTCCAATTCCTTTCCTTCCCAATACCTCAAGGTCATATAAATACCTTGAGGATCCTTTTAATAAACTTACCATTTCTTCAAACTTCCTTTCCGTTTTTAGCTTTACTTTGGGCCTTAATGGCCTCTTAACTCGCTGGGGGCTTTGGGGCCCTGTTAATAGGAATTAGGCTGGAGTTCCTTCCCCAAGATCCTGATGTTTTTGGGAAGCATTTACAAGTTGATTAGGTTCTGGTTTAAATGAAAGTGCTTTCTCTGGCAACCCTTGATGGGACTGGAAACAGAATCTGATCAAGAATGCATATTTTTGTTTAAAAAAGTGTACCCTTTTTATAAACCCATATTTTTTAATTTATGGGTTATTTTTTCCACAAAGATTATACAACTTTGTGGAGGTACGTTTTCACCTGGTAACCTCATAAGATACCTGGAATATATCACCAGTTTCTGGATTTCCTGAATCTGATTGGGAAGTTCTTAAAAGGCTATATGATTATGAGTTAAACTAGCATCAGTGGGCTTCCTAGTGAAATTATTTCTTTACTAGGGTAAAGCACTCTAGCTCTTCTTAGCTGAAATATGTTGTTGTTAATGTAAAAACACCTTAAATCAGAAATTTATATGAGAGAGTTAAGTTAATCTAATTCTATTTAATAAATAAATGGGTTATTTATAGTCAAAAAGGGGTATGCTCTTGGCGCAGATATTAACCCTCAGGATTGGTGAGATCTTTCATACACCTCTAGTTAGCTTTGACTTGATTTCAGGAAGAAGTCATCATAAAATGGGTTAGGACAGCCATCCTAGACCTTTTATGTCGATGAAGGGATTATACCATTTAGATAGTGAGATATAACAAGTAAAATAAAGCCATTAATAAGGTGAGACAAGGCTATTTAAAGCCTTGGTTCCTATTGGCTTTGAAGCACTAAATGGTGGGTCATCCTGGATTTGTTTGATAAATTTTGGCTTATAAATTTTTTAAAGCCTTTTAAATCAAATTTAATAATAATTTTGGGACTTAATCCAATTAAAGTATCAACCAGAAACAAAATTAAATAAATATAGACTGAATTTGTTGACAATATTTACATCAAAAGCTCAAGGCTGAGGCTTCACACCTACTAGGGAAGATCTTGACAGTGACTAAAAATTGCAGAGAGCATAGATGGATAAGTTTAGGAAAGAGACAGCATTGGTCTCCATTTATAAACTAATAAGATTGTGAATGCTTATTTTTTCACATTAAAGTAAGGATGTCTAGTATCAACTCTGATTTCAAATTAAGCTAAAAAAACATCTTATAAAAGTTGATTCTGTTTACACCAAGATAAAAAAAATAGAGCCATAGATAATGAAACTAGAATATAATCATAAAATAATAAACTAATCTGATCAAACTCTAACTAAACACATTTACTTCTAACTTTTACTTATCTAAAAATATAACGCAAGACTAACTAATCAGAAGATTGATATATCTATCCTGGTACTAAAGCTACTGATGTCTATTGTTTCCCTGAGGAGTACTCATTCATCTATAGATTTTTTTTAACTATCTTTTTTGCTTAAAGCTGATGTGAATACCTATTGACTCTCATGGATATTACCTGATCCTAAAAAATGGGATTGCATCACTAGTTTTAGTCAAGTTGTTTACTATACTAAAGACCTAAGGACTAAATGAAGCTAAGAACTCCAACTACATTACCTCAGAAAGTTACATTATGAGATATTTAATATTTATTACTCGTTGTTTATAAAGCTTGCCTGGCTTAGGAAACTCAACCTTAGTCAAGTTTTAAGGTAATCTTTTCTGATTTATTTGAGGTACGCCGACCAGGGTTGGACAGTACTGAACACAACACTCAAAATGGCAAAACAAACTACTAACCAGGTGGGAAGCAGAAACTGCTAACCCACCATGGCAGAAGGTGAGGAGGGGTCAGGGGGTCGGTTTTCAGAAAGACCCACCTCAATCAAGGGATGTTGGTTACGGTACCAGATCAGAGCAGAGTGCCAGGGCGTTGGGGCATCCGCATAGTGAGGGTTGAGGTCAGCACAGTAGGAGTTTTCCACTTCCGCATCAAGATAATGATGGGAAAGTGTTACAACAAAAGCTGCGAGGAGAACTTCAGCTTCTTTGCGGGCTTCAGGAAGTTGGGTGAAAAGGGAGATACTGTGGCGGGTGATTTTGGCTGAGGGGTTGAATGAAGCAAGCGTTGCGACATTCATAACAGCAACTTCAGCATCATCAAATAGTTTTGAGATGTCACTGCAGGCAGATTCAGGGAAGTCAGGGGGAAGAAGAGGGTGGGCAGGCCATGCTGGAGCTGAGCCACTGACTGGGCCACCACGGTGCATAGTTTTGGGCACTGAGGAGAGGCCACTGCAGCTAAGGCGAGCTGGTGGTCACTTTGTAAGGGGGCTGTATTGGGCAGAGGAGCAAAGTGGTGAGGGGTAGGGGTTTCATTGAAGTTGGGAAGGAAAAATTCTGCCTGACCATAATCGCCTTGGCAGAGAGGTTGACCTGTATGCTTACTAATGAGGACATTACCTGATTCGTCAGTTTCAGCCAATAGATCCCATGGATTTTGGTTCACTGGATTAGTGGCGTTCAAATTTGGGTGGGTGGGATTGGGCGAATGGACAGCTGCTTGGGTGCCAAAGGTGGTCCAAGCATTACTCTAAATGGCTGGGGTAGATTTAAGTGGGAGAGTGAGGCTGGAGGTTTTGGGGGGGCTGATTTTCCATGTGGGCCCACTGAACGAGATTGGAGGGTGGGAGGGGGCAGCAAAGCGCCCCATACTGAACCTTTAGAGGGGGGCTCAGAAGCCGCAGCAGCGGACTTGGCCTAAGGGCATGCTCTTTTTGCATGGTCAAAGCTAAAGCAGAGGGAACAAATCTGCCTACCATTATCAATCCAAGCCCAAAAGAAATGATCAGGCGCTGCAGCCACACTAGCGCGGGGTGGGATTTGTTGGGCTATGGTATGGTGGTGTGGTATGATGGTGGCTGTTGCATGAGGAGCAGCAAGGCGCTCTGCACCAGATGGAATGGCAAAAATGAGGTTGGGCTGAGTGCCATAAGCCATGAGCCCCGCGACCAACTGGTCATACAAAACCTGGGGTGGAAGGTGGGATGGGAGATTTGCAAAGGATCCCACCAGCGTGGTGTCTGAAGGGAGGCGAGTATGGGTTGTGGGAATGGGGTTTTTTTATAAACTAGAGGAGTCTGTGCTGCCGCTTCAGCATCCTCCTCAGATTGGAACCCAACGTCAAAGTAGCCCTTTCAAGGGCGGAAGTCTATAAAGCCAGCTGGTGCAAAGGCCGCAGTGGCTAGGTCATTAATTGCCTTATCAGCATATGGGAACAAACTCCCATAGTCCACTCTAAGGCAATAGCGAATGGCAGAGCGAGGGAGGGCGAGAGGATGGGGGTGAGAAGGGTGGACGCGCGCCAGGTGTAGCGCTAAGTCCCGTGGGGGGACAAAACGGTTGGAAGCAGTGGGCGGGCTGTTTGAGCCTGTCCAAATGCACTTGCCCATGGGGTGGAAAACGCTAGGTGGGGGTGCACTGCTGCCCCACACTGGAGTGGCAGGTGGCGGAGCCAAGGACATCAAAGAATAGGTTTGGGCATATGGCTGTGGATAAATAAAACCTAAATTTAAAATCGCTCAAAAGTGACTTTGAGCGATAAAAGAAAGTTTTTCTTAAGGTCATTTTAAATTACCCCAAAATGATTACAAGTATTTACCTTTGTTCATACCTATAACATAAATTTCTTTAACTTTTATTCCGATTTAGATAATAAAACTCTTTTATATTAAACCCTTTCACATTATCAATAAGTTTACAGTATTCTAACCATAGTCCTCTTTTGCCAGAATAGTATCAGCTAAGACTTATTAAAATAATACTCAATTAAGGGACTGCTTCTATGAGTTATCTATAAATTTTTCTGAATAGCTGACAAAACATGATGTACATTAATATGATCTGCAGATCTTATTATACATTAAAATTAAAGTCTAAATGTATCATTCACAGATACTTACATGATTCCTTTTGTCCTTTATCACTTATAATGTTTTCTTAGATTAATAAACTAAAGTACTATTACTTTATCATTATCTTTTATTTTTTATTTTTAGCTATTAAACCTTAAGACTAAGATTCTATAGAATATATAGGACATCCCTCTGAAGGTAGTTATAAGATAGTTTTTGATTATCATATCAATATCTATCATTATAAAGCGCCTAGTAATGAACCTGCCTTTAAGAAGCCCCTAAAAGAATTTAGTGGATGTTATATATTTAAAGTGGGCCAACTTAGGAACAATACTTCACCAATTAGTGGGGAAAATAGGAAAATCAAAAATCAATGGGAAATCAGGATAAATTCTGGTGAACCTCCACATGCAGAATTTAGATAGGCCAGAAACTCCATGGATCACCTTGCTATCTGCTATCTTATTTTGGTTCATCAGTGTACAATTCATTACAGTCATAAGAGTATCCTAATAAAAAGCTACTAGGATCAAACTTGGGAGGAAGCGGTCATTGAGTGCTTAATCTACCACTGAGGCACCCTACTAAGAATTTAGTGAACCAACATTCTTAAGACGATTTATGTCACCTTCTTTTGTGCATATTATAGTTTATAATAAGTTATACGTAAATAAGCACAAAACAGATAAAAATGCAAGATTTAGGTATCATTTAAGCTATACTAATCAAATAAGCATATAGATGCTTTTATTGACATTTTTTACAAAAAGATATATATACTTCCACATAAAATTTAACTTATAAAGTATATATATATACTGTTTTTAGAAAAGCAACTTTAAGAGAGGCAAAGATTTTGAATTAAAAAAATCTTAATGATTGTTTTTACCTTAATGCTGGATATCAGGATATTAGACAATATGGGAATAATATCAATTAATTGACTCCCATAAGAGATTTGATGCCTAGACCAAAGAAGATGGTTAAGGAATCCCATTGATTAACCATACATAAAATTGATAGTTGATAAGGCTCAATTTGATAATAAGAAAATTCCATCGGACCAATTAGAGCCCAAAATACCCTGAGATGAAATCCTGATTTATTAAAACTTGGGATCATCAAAATGTCAGGTGATCATTACATTAGGTAGTACATAAGGCAGTATATAAAGACGTACCTGCAAAAGGGTAATAATCAAAAATCTTCCCAACGATTGACCTAAGTGATACTAAGTCTCATTTAAATTGGTATATCCAACATACCTTTTCTCCCTATCAAAAATATTCTACAAAGTCATTGTACAATCTGGATGCATCACATGACCAGGAGCATCCATCCAGATTCTCCCCTCCTAAATTTATTAACCTTTTCCTTATGTGGTTTATATTTTTTAATTAATGTATAAAAACCACTATAATATACTATAATAAAGTTATGACATTAATTCTATACCTCTTATTGGTACTTGAATTTAATAAATTCTTTCTCAATACTTAACATAGGACGGAAACTCTAGCTGATGGGATCTAAGCGTGACTTGTTACCCTTAAAATAAATAAAATACTTGCTGCATTCTTAGACTGCTTCAAGTGATAACTTTCAGGCTCCTTGGGCACAGCACCATCAAGTCACAAAAGATGGAAGCCCAACAGACTGGTAATTACTGCAGGGAATCAGCCAACAATTAGTAAATCAGCACCTGATTTATCATATTATGGAATACAATCCAATCAATAGTTAATCCACTTGGGTGACCAATTGAAATGGTGAAAAAGATGACCAAATGAGAAGTCTGACCATTGTCACATTTGAAGAGGTTCAGAAAATTCAGTAGAGATTCCTGATTCTTGGCACCTTAACTGGATCTCTAATGAAGGAGTTCAATACTTACTTTGAGAAGCTATAAACCCAGGAGAAAGAGCCTTTTGCAAAAGGGAAATCGCAGTGGACAGGACTCATATGAGCCTATATGAATCTTAGGTTCTCTTAGAGACATAAAATTCAAGCACAAATATATATTTATATAACATTCAAACTGTACACCAAGCACTTTATCACATTGTGTACCTATTTGGAGTCCAGAAAGAGAGACTCCACCATTAATGCAATACCCAGAGGGCCTTTTTGTTGGCCTACAAATAGGTATATAATTTAGCATCTCAAAGTATAGGGGTTATTTGCCAACTGGTAAAAGCAAATTGTTCCTATACCATTTAACTATAAATCAGATGGGGACCATTAATCACGTTGTTATCAAGTATGTGAAGAAAGCTATCTAGCTTTTTGGAAAGGCCTTTAAAGAGATAAATAATATATTTAAAGACTAAAATGACACTTTTGCTCAACAGCTCCAAAGACAAGACGCCAAAGCTCGTGGTGAAATGGCGGCCCAAGCTTATGTTAGATGTCATAATGAGGATGAACAGATTAAGCTCCTTAAGTCCTGGATAAAGAAAGGCTTATAACGTTTTGATGAGCTGGAGAACCATGAACCTCTGAGACTCAATCAACACCTCAAAATTATTTCCCAAGTGGCCCATGTTGAGCAAGATTTGTCATCCCATGAACCTCAGGTGTTTACTCATTCCATTACTAAGAGACTCAACAAATTATTAAAGCATTATGAGATGCAAATCATCTAGTTGAGAAGACATTAATCTAGTCTACCATCGCCTTAATAAATCTGAGAAACATTGGAATACCCTTAAAGAAGATCTGAAAGCTAAGACTGAAAATTATTCTCAGAGCACTTAATGCAAAGAGATGAAGGAGGACTTGAATTAATGCATTTAAGTATTTGAGGATAAGAACAAACTCTTGCAAAGTTACCATTCATCCACTAATCAACAAATTTATGATCTGTACATCTGCATTAAGATTTTAAAGAGCGATAAAGTCATTTTGAGAGAAAAATAAGTATGCTGGATGTCATGCCATGACTTACTGTGGGGAAATGGAGGAACATTTCAATCTTCTACATGATCAAATGTGTCAACTCTCACATTAAGTTGAACAGTGTGACACTTATACCGAAATTACTGATTTTGAAGCTCCCAGGGTACACGTCATCTCAGGATTGTAAGCCATTACCTTTAAACTACGCTCAAGAGCAAGATTACACCTTACAAAGGGTATATTACATCTTTCCTTTACATCTATATAGCAGCAATGAAAGGTGAAAGCAAACATCAAAAAGGTTAAGCATATTTTATCTTGTTTGGGACATATAGCTCAAGAGGTTATGGAGACTCTTATGGACGCCTCAACACATGGAGAAAAGTGAAAGAAGCAATTATCAAAGAACTAAGATAAGCAAAGTTTGAGTATGAAGAAACAGGCCTTCATGAGAATTGCGTTATGCTAAAAACACTGGATAATTTTATGGATCACTGTCAGGAAAACGGCATAAGAAGTTTAGTCCAGCCTGACAGTCAGGATGCTTAATCATCCAAAACCAGGCAGAATGCCAGTGGCATTGCCGCTCAAATGACGTTATATGGTGCAGGAAATTGGGCAACAATGACTCGTTGATGTGCGACTAGCGTGAAAAGAAAACTGGCAATGAACCAAACAGAAACATCCCTTGACCCTGCGGGCCTTGCTGCTGGGGGTTGCAATACTGGATTAACTGCTTCAGGATCTCTAGTGGAAGATATCATTACCAAAGCAGAGGCAAGGGGGCGGATCCTTGCTTGAAGGTGAGATATGTGAGGCCAAAAGATCATAATATCCTGATAATGGATAGCTTCAAAAATGGAATTAAATTCCTAGAAATTTCTTGCACAAGGATCAGTTGACTATGGTGGGAGCAATTATAACATCAAAACGGTATAGCCCATCCAGTATAAGGGCCAACAGGCCACCAAGTTAGTGCCATCAGGACTTTGGCAGGAAGAATTGAAGTAAAATAAAAAATTTGGCTACTAGCGGAAATTTTATTTGAAAGCAAAAGTTTAAAAATTGACCAACAATTTCCTCAATGTGATGCAACTGTTAAATGGTGTTCAATTTGATAGTAGGTCAAAGCAGGGATTGGGGCCCTCAAATTCAACCTAACCCAACAAATTTTTGTATTGGGGTGAAAAAGATTCTAGTCTGAACTGACATTGAAGGATTCAGAAGCAGGCTGAGTCACAATTGGTTTATCCACAAACGCCTGACCCAAGGCTCTACTGCGTTAACATTGGTTAGCATGATGGCATCTGGCCATACAGGCAACGGGAATCCCCAAGCCACCCCACATAGGGGCAGTCCCAACGTATCAGAAATGGGTTTGGGATGGCCAACTCACCCATGCCTGGTTGCTGGGGCGTTCATTTGGCCAAATGGGTTCCATTGAGCACCAATCCCAATTTTTTAAATAGGGGTTTTGAACTATTAGCAACTGTCCCCAACGGTGATACCTGCTCATCAGGGATTGTCCCTGACAATTTTGAGGAGAGTTTGGCGTTGGCAATCATACTGCTCAATGGCTCTATGCCATCAGTGATTTTACCCAATAATTTTATACTTGTCCCTTTCTGACTATTAGTTTCTCACCCATAAGGCTTTATTCCCATTGATAACAAGCCATTTTGGCTTCGATTCTGAGGATTTGGCACCATTGGTTTTATAAAGTCCCTCCTGCTCGTGGGGAAGACATTTACCAATTATTTCAGCGCAGATTTTCTCAATTTGGCAAACTAGTTCAACGGAGGCAAGAATGGGAACCAGGGGAGGAATTTTAAGAGGGGCGCTGTTACCCAGCGCTTGTCTACCACATGGGCGAGGTTGCCCTAGGTGACAAGGGGTACATCCGCCCTCTTTGGACCCTTTTTTATTTGGAAATGAAATTTCCGCCCAATCCATGCAAAGTGGACGTACCCATGGACTTAAAATCGCTTCTATATCAAGGGCTAAACACTTATGAACTCAAAGATGCTTGCATTGGACAATGCTTTAGCATGATGTCATTGCTGGTTTACATAGTAACCCTGACCTATCCATAAAAATCACATCTGTCAAATGAAGCTTCAATTCTGTTTTAGAGTTTAAATTAGCCCTGCTCAATATGGTTGATATACACAAGTCAGAGAACTTTTATAAGGCTTCCACAAAACCCAGGGTATATAACGTGGAGTAAGCAAAGCCTAAGAATGTAGAGAAGCAAAGCGTAACTACTTCAAGAAGAAAAACCACCCCATAGACATGTGCTTTAAGAAGTACCCTGCTTTGCTGAGCAGGGAAAAGGGCGGTTAGCTTAGGGTCAGTACCTCTAAAGATGACATATTAAAGTACCTGAAAGCAAAACATTACCAATATCTCATCTTGTGTAAATTAGATAATGATTCTAGCAATGAAACTGGAGGGGGTTATGAGGACACAGGTTAATTATCTTTTGGTAAGCCAGTGAGCTCTCCATTCCAGATCTCATATGCTGAAAATACAGATGCCGCACAAGTTTCAGAAGGCACTTACTTCAGTCAGGTTATTGCTTACCCCAGAATAATACATTATAGATAGTGATGCTGATCAATAAGTTGCCCAGTTGATCTGACCAATCTTGAGCGTGCACATTCTAATGAATATAAAGAAGAATTATTCAAAGCTTCCTAAAAGCTCAATGAAACGCTCCACCTTAAAAGGATGTTAGCCCTAAAGCCAATGTTTGTAGGAACTATTACCAAAGTAGAAGTAGTGATTCAGAAAGTCATAGTAATGGCTACCTTGGATATGGGATCCCCAATCAACGCTGTTTCATCCCATCTCATTAAGGATAAACTCACCCCGGACCTTGAGTACACCCAGAAGTATAGCACTGCTAGTCCAAACAACACCAAGGTGATAGGTGCATAATCGTCTCTCTCAGTCCAAATTGGAAAAATAGTTTTTCAGCTCCTGCAGTTGCCCTGGACAATAGTTAGTATAATATACTTATTAGGACATACAGTAAAGCCCAGATTATCTGCGGAGCCCTTTGCCACCCAATTCTGCAGATAATCGGGCCTTTACTGTACTAAACTCAGCTGCCCCAATTATGGGAATACCATGAGATTAAGCAATACATCTATAAGATTATGCTAGCTGACCCGTGTAACTACAGTAAAACCCTGATTATCCGAAGAATTGTGTGGCAAGGTCACTGTCATGGAACCTGCTAATCAAAGTAAGACTGGGCTTTAATCTGGGTGTGTAACAACCCAATGGAAAGCCCAAAAATGCCAATGGCATAGCTATTATAAAACTTGTAGGAGTAATCCCCTATGATTCTTGCAAGGGAAATAAAAGTTCAAGATACACCAAAGGCCCCCATGCAAACCAAATGGCTGCAATGGGGGAAACTGAGGGCCTTGCAGGGACATCTCCCAAGGGTTGGAGAGGCAAGGAGGATGAGCAATCCTCCTGGTTTGCGGTTGGTGACCTTTGGGCTCTTTTTACAAACCTTCTGGTCATGTTTCATCATAATAAAAATTCTGAAAATCATGTAAATTTTCAAACTTTTGGTAATGCTGCTTGAGTTCACAAATTGAATCAAATTAAATGAATTGACTGTAAGGAGGCCTTGGGCTTTACCTTGCACCTTTGGGGGGTTTCACAATGGGTTGAGGGGTCAGAGATGTCACTGGGATGGTGGATCAATTTTATAAACTGCTTTGGTCTGGATTGGCCCTTGAAGAGATGGCTTGGTTAGTCCAGTGCCTGGTTACTGCCTTGAAGTTGCAAGGACGGCCATTTCTTGTCTTCAAATGGTTAATTTAATTAGTGGAGATGACCTCATTCTGCCCAAATTGTGCTAAACCACCACCAGATAAGTGGGGCGAATTAGTCCAACTTTATTACTATTTCATGCAGAGTGAGACAGGCCTGTAGCTAGTCCACGAGGTGCCAGGGGAGGAGCAGATTATTGCAAAGCTTGTGGCAGATCTGAAAGCTTTTTGGAAGTAGTAGAGTAACGTCATGCGCCTGTGGAAAAATCTTTGATCATTGTGATCACCATTTGGTGGGCCGCCGGACTGATGGCTTGGAGGGCCCACTTGATGACCATTGGCCCTAAAACGCAGATTGCTGCATACTTTTCTGGTTTAAGTGAAATTTATTTGAATAAAGAGGCGTATTCCTCATAGTAGGTTTGAGTAAAAGATCAGTTTTATTTAAACTCAAAGTTGAAAATGAACTTACAACTGCCACTTCTAGAGGCAGTTGCCTTATATGCGAAAATGGAATTAAGGGGGTCATGGGTGTGATCCTGACAGGGGCAGCTGACGGACTCATGGGTACCCAGCCTAGTCTTTGGGCGTCGTTAGCTAGATTATGCACTATGTTGTAATAGCTCTGGAAACGTAATTCCTGATCCGCATGGAGAGACCCTCACTGATCCAAACTTGAGCAGATTTGCATGGATTAAAGAGGAGGCTGATTTGGACTCCATCAGGGTTGATCTCACCAAATTTTAAAATATTTTTAAGCTTTTTGAGAATGGATTCTCAACTAAGATTGGCATTCCCAGACATGTAATTTTAGTTTAGTGTTCCAGACCGGTTTTCCTGATTCAGGAACCATTTTCTGAGTTTTGAGATCGATTTTCTTCCTTTCCATGAAAGTGAGGGATGGCGTGGTGGAGGCCAGGGGAGTTATAGGTGCTGTTGGTGACTTCTGTCCTGTAATATTCCCTTCAAACCTCCTTTATCCTTTTATTAAGGGAAGAAGCAGCTAAGGGGGATACTGTGGAGGGATCCTTTTGGGATCAATGTGGTTACCCAACACTCATCAACCACATGTCCAAAGTCCCCCAGTTGATCCAAGGGCTCCACAGGGTCATTAGGTCCCTTCTTCCTATAAGGGACCTTTTCCTGGTCCAACCCAAGAGGTTGGGTCTCAAGGATTACAGACACCGCGGATAATTGGGGCTTTACTGTAGTTTATGATCAAATATGAAGGAGTCATCAATCCAAAAGAAGGTTATTTATCACTCCTCTTTTATTATGTTCTCCTTATACTGGATAATGAAGACTCCATAAAGAAGAATTGTTCTTTTCTGGTCAAGTACCCTGTTTCTGCTATGCCTTTTTTTAGTACTAGATGGTCCCAACCCAAGGGGGATTCATCGATGTTACCTGCTATGCCTTTACAATATTCTACCTCTGGAAGAACACAAAAAAGCTTCTTAACTCAGTAGATGCATCAGAAGGCATAACATTCTATTCTACTAAGGAGGTAAAAATTAAATTAGAAGAACAAAGAGTGATTTCTAACAACATGCCCCTGAGTATACCCACAAACTGCTCGATACACATCACTAGTGTTGATGGAGTCATTAGATTTGAGCAAGAGCTTTATTGTGAGCCTTAGGAAGCAACCCCTGCGGCTTAATCTGAAGGAATTCTCATTTTTGCACTAAGAAGGGTAGGAGGCCAGCAGCCATCCCTCTTGTCACCATGGGTGATTTATCCCATGTGGTAGATGAGAGATGAGTGATGGCATACCCTGTGAAAATTGAACCTCTCTCCCCTTTGCCAACTACTTATGATTTGGTACAGAAAATTTGGGGTGTGTGTTGGGAACTGGCGGTGGCAAGAGGCTATCTTCAAAAATGGGTGGCAGCTTTCTCCCCTGCAAGAGGTTGCATCTGCTGGTGTGAGCTCCATTAATAAATCTAAGTTAATATCGCAAATATAATCAATAAAGTTAGTTTCAGGCTTGTAAACCCCCAACCGCCATTCTCCTCCAACACCAGCAATTATGAGCCCATCCTCAACAAGATGGGCGCAATGAACCCTTTTCCCTACTAAATGGGACTATTATATAAGCCTGACTGTGGACGCAACCTGATGTCTAATGTAGAGGTTGTCACATTGCTCCAAGTGCAATTGCAGCTAAAAAAGTTTCTTTTGATAGAATTTGATGTTAATCTGGCTGGCAGGTCAAATCTGAATTAGTGTTGGTACCAATTTAGGGTGTTAATCTGCTATAGTAAAATTGTGTAAATGTCTCTGATGGCAAATGCAATTTCTTCCTGTCTTCATTTTTGGAAGCTTATAAGGCAGTGGACCACAAAAGGCTCCGTTGTCACTCTATTTTCTACCTTTCCACATTTTAATTTAAATAAAAAGATCCTTAAAAACGAATTTTATTTGTAAATTTAAAAAATCCGCTGGACATTTAGTGACTATGATTATTAATTGTGGAGCTCTCTAGCTAGTGCTCATGATTGCCCATTCTTTTTGCTTACCACAATATGGGTGTCTGTACCAGAGATTCGAACTGGTTTTCTGGGTGGTACCCATCCTGAGTGCCAGAGCAATTTTTATATCAGCATGCTCCATGAAAAAAATTAGACCCAATTTTCTCATACTTCTCCACACTTTTTTGTGGGTTGTGTGCTGCGGTGGTATTACTTTTGTTAACATAAGGTCCAACCTTTGGTTGAGGTGGTAATTGTCAAAGTAAAGCCCACTCTTTGAATTATAGTTCTTAAGTCACAGTTAAAGAATATCTCCAGACCCAAATTATGGTGAATTTTACTACTATATCAAGTGTAAGAACGTTCAGATGTGCAATCTCCCATCACCCTATCCAGTTTGGACAGATCATAAGTGTGGGGGTGTTGTTATTTGCTGTTGCCAATGATCATCCCACCATTCCACCGTTTTAGGTTCTAATGATAGTATTTTTCTGTCAACTTGGATGCTCCTGGAGAGCAGATGTATGTGAATCCATTGGTGCCATTGTTGTCTGCCAAATGCAAAATGGAATTTTAGGTTGTTCATATGGCTGGAGCCACAGTTTCCTATCTTGAGGATGAACATGCGAATGGGCCAGTGATTACCTTTCACCCCCAGTTATGTCTTATGAAGTTGCTAATAAAATGATCATTCCTACTTCTTGTTAACTGTTAAATTCAGTTGAAATCCCATTTGGTATCTGTTAAAGATCTCTTGGATACAGAAGCAGCCAGGAACTTTATGATCCTGAAGGTCGCCCAGTATTTGGAGCTAAATCTTGATTATGGGTCCTCAGTATTGAGTGCATCATTAGCCTCAATGACTTGTTATATGCTGAGACCCCTTGTACTGTAAGGAGAGTGTCTGTAACTCTCCCATTTCCAGCGTGGAAGTTCACGGTACACAGGGCCAATGCCAGGAAACTAGTCAATAGTAAAAAAGTTACTAAAGCCCCATGGAGGGTGCTTAATCTCAATTAACTTAGGAAGGAAAGGGTTATCCCTAAGATATTTAACCAAAAAGGAGCGTCGAGGTGCATGGAGGGGTAAGGTTTAGGCGTTCTAGGTTGGAGGGAACCTGGGCGGCCCAACGGTGCACTAGCGGATAGACTTACTGTTGTACAAATTAAATTGTTAACATTGTGAGTCTTATTCAAAGAGGTCCACGCACAGGATAATTGAGATAACATAATTAAAACGGTGTACTAAAAAGGAATTTTATTCAAGAAGTTGACCAACAAGGAAGAATGATCTTGACATGGGAAATCAAGGAGATTTGGAAAAACAATCAATTGATGGAAGTGGGTTTAAGCCAAGGCGCGCCAATAGGCGCGTGCTTCCATCAGGAAAAATGTTATATTAAGTAATTGACCGAACTCAGGTGATTAATTGTAAAAATGGCCAACCTGAGCTGGATAATTCAAAAACCAGATAGGTTTTGAAACCCTGTTCACCAAAAAACTGAAGCAAACCAATTCCTGTTATAATAAAGCTAGTTCGTTTTAACGCCCCTACTCTCATACAGGGCCAAACTATGCTTGCTTCCATGAGACCAACTTGGGCATATTTAGCCTTAACACAGCGTTGGTCTATGGTATGCTTGAGGTCAGAGAGGCCTGCTAACTTCACCTTCTTGGCCTTCCTGCAAGCATCTTTGTCTCTAACGTTGGTCCCAAGGATAATGTCATTTTCCAACCATGACATGTGCCATTCTCAGTGCATGAGTTTGGCTTCTAAGACCAGTTTACTGTGGTGCTATACTTGCTATTTCCTGTTGACTTGGGGTTGAGTGATGGCGGTGTAACAGGTTAGTATTAACCTAGGGCCTGACCTTTTGTCCTTTGCGAATCTTTACGTATGTGGCAAGTTCCCTCTTATTAATATCTTTTCCCCTAATGGAGCGGTGGGGTCAACTGTTTTAATCCCCTTCCCCACTGATTTGCCACCAGACTTCTATTATAGTTTGTTGTAGTACAAGGACATGTGTAAATATGGAGAAGACAACCATCTTCCCTCCCATTCCAATTATAATATGGTCTTTTACATGACAGTGGATACAAACAATGTCAACTGCCCTCTGTATTATTATATGGAGCAAGAGGATAAGGCCCTGGATGTTGGTTAAACAATATGCTCACAAAAGGGTTGATTATGAAGATATCCTCTCCATCGCTTCCCCATCATTTTTGCTCAGAAAGCCAATGGTACAATGCACCCGTAAATAGACTATGGCCATGTGAGTAACATCTATGTGCAAAATCCTTACCCACTCTCCCTCAAGCAAATCATCAACCAGGCATAGCTAAATTATGGGTTCTTTCCAAGCTCATCCTGATGAACGTCTACCATCAAAATCAATTAGTGGAAAGCCAGGAGTGGCTGATGGCCATTTGTACCAATTGGGGTAACTTTCAATTTCTCATGATGCCATCCAGCCTCAAGAATGTGCATGCTATCTTCAAGCGTATGATCAACGATGTGCTGAGAAATCTTTACTTCATGTTCATAGTAGCATACATCAACAATATCCTGGTTCACTCCCCCGCCCCTGAACAGCATGTGAAAAACCTACAAGCGGGACTGGTAGCACTGAAGAAGGCTGATCTTTATGTATTTCCCCAAAATGCAACTTCTTCATGGAAGAGGTCACTTTCTTGGGTAACCTTGCCTTTAAAGATGGTTTCGCTATCCCCCAGAAAACTCAAGGCAATTATTTCCTGGCCCACACCCACCACGAAAAAGCAGCTTTGTAGTATTTTGTAAACAATTTTTTTAAATTCTTGCCAGCGCTCTCACAGCTGTGGCGCCTCTTCATCCCCTGATGGGGAATAGTGTTACCTTTTAATGGATGTCAGAATACCAATGCACGTTCAATGTGATCAAAAATGTTTTTGTGGTGACGCCAGTCCTCAAGCATGCTAATTTCTCCAAGCCTTTTATTATGTCATTTGATGCCTCTGCGGCTGAATTGGGAGTGATCCTGCTTCAGGATCACGATGGGGTGCAACATCTCATGACCTACTTTTCATGTAAGTTTTCCGCCTCTGAACAATCCTGGTCCATATACAACAAGGAGCTTGATGCAGTTTATGGTCACTCATTTGCAAAATAATACCTTCATAAAGGTGCACAATATGAATTGGTTTTCCGCATGGACCACTAAGACCTAATGTATTTTGGAAAACCCCAGAAGTTGGCATACTGGCAGACTCAGACATTCCACGACTTGTGCAGATATGATTTTAAGACAAGTTCATACATGAGGCACTAGATACTCCCCAATCTGATGAGTTGCAACCCTTCTTTTAGTCTGATGGAGAAGGAAACACAAGAGTTGACAACAATAATCTCTTCCACCAAGTTTCTCGCCATTGCCCTTCCTGAAAACTTCTAGGGCTGACTGAGTGCTGGATGCCATTAGTCTTGGGTACTTATGGTTCAGACCTCCTGCTTGGAGGGCTAGAGCTGTTTGATTAGTGGGTTTTCCAGACACAAGCGTACTAATATTTGGTTTTGGAGGGGAAAATTTTGTTCAGAGGTAGGGTTTAGGTGACTCCCTAACTTGAGGATAAAGTAATCACCGCTCACCATGATCCCCAGAAGTGGGGCACCTGGGACATAAAAAGGACCTTGAATTATTAACAGAGGACGTTCAACTGGCTGGGGATCTCCAAGAATCTACCAGTTTGGATTGCCAAATGCGTGACATGTTCGCGCACAAAATTATATAGGTCATGTAGGAATGGCCTCCTTCATCCCCTTCAGCAGGCACAAGGTCCTTGGACTTTGGTATCTGTTGACTTTATTGTGAAACTTCCCCATTCTAATGGTTTTGACTTTATTATGGTGGTCATGGACCACTTAACAAGTTCTCATCTTTTATACTATGTTGTCAGTCATTACCCGCGAGGAGATGGACTAACTTTTTATTTGTCATGTTTTCTCAATTTTTGGCATATCCCAGGAGGTGGTAAGTGACCAGGGGCCTAAGATTATGGCTCGTTTTTTTCTTCCATCTTAGCTATCCTAAAAAACTTTCTGTGCCGGTCCATGGCGTACCATAGCATTCCAATGGTATGATGAAGAGGGTCAACCAGATACTCAAATAATACCTCCACTGTTACGCCTCCACTGTGCAGGATACTTGGGCCAATGATCTTCCCATCACTCAGTTTGCGTACAACAATACCACCCATTTGTCAATGGGATTCTCCCCTATTAGGATACCCTGGGGTATAACCCCTCATTCCTTATTGGTCCTTTTCTTCTCCCTGAAGTACCTGCTGCTGAGGAGCATATTCAATGGATCCAATGTACCCAATATCCGATTTGGGAGCACCTGACTGAGGTGATAAGTGATTACAAGAAGTTTTCAGATTGCAAGCGCCTCCCCACTAATGAAATTACGGTGTTTATTAGTGATGCTTGATATGCAACACCTTCATATGACAGTCTCTTTCAGAAGTTCGTGAGAAAGAGTTCTGGTCCTCGTGTGGTGGTGGTGGATTTTGAAAATGGGGCTTTCCAGCTGGCCCTTTCCGCTCATTGAAGGCAGCGCCTAGTCTTCCATGCTTCTCAGTTGTACCTTTTTAAGGGAAGGAGCCCTCCATCCTGGAACCTATTGTAATTGAGGGCTCAGAAGAAGTGGAGGTGGATGATATTATGGGACATGGCAATCACATCACGTGGTGCAATACTTGGTAGCCTGAAGGGTATTTTCTTCCTATGAAATAGCTGGGTCAGTGCCCATGATTGTACAAACTGCCATGAGTTGGTGGAGGCCTTCCACATCACACCTGAATGCTCTCTGTTATAAAATTAGTGTTATCGTTGAGATACTCTGTAAGGGATTTTTGCACAGGGTTTGAACCACTGAGCAATAGGACCAACAATATGATGATTGTTGCCCTTGGAAACAACAGAATAAACTTAATCTAATAAATATGGAGCACTTGCTTTAACTAAACTATTTCATTTAATATAATAACACAGCAGATCCTCGCTGTTTTGTTCACTCTGTACTATTAACAACCTTCTTTCTGAATAATCTCATCTTGCTTATAATGTAGTGACTTCGGATGATACTGCTTTCATGGCTTAGTAATTCACTTCGCTGTATCTCATTGGTTCTGACAATTCTTCATTTGTTAATTTCATGATTGCCTTGAGATGCTCAAATAATTATTAATCATATCAACTTGGCAGATCCTATCCATTTCACCATATCAAATTAGGGCTGATCGTTCAGTCATATCAGAATCATGACATTACCCCCCCTTTGACTGGATGATAAGGCCATATTGCTTATATGCCTGGAGGAACTTTGCATGCACTCAGTTGATGATCTGACCACTAGCGGGGTCCTTGATTGTATATACATCCCTACCTGTCTTCTCAATAACTTCAAATGGCCCAATCCAGATACTAACCAGCTTGTGTTTCCACCTGAACCCATGCTGATTGGGGAATAGAACCATGTCTCCATCTTTGAATTGTGATAGGCCAATTTGCCATACCTGATAAACGGCCTGATTTTTAATTTTCTTGGCTAAGCTGAATGAGTACACTTTAGTTTGTAATTTAATAAGCGTATTTGTGAGAGTAATCAAATAGCGTTGTGGATCCATTCCACTGGTGTCCTCTACACAAGCATATAGGAGTGCAGGCAAAGCGGGGTGCCATCCATAAAGCAATCAGAAGGGACTTTTCCCCGTGGCAGAATGGTAGCTAATGTTGTAGGCAAACACTGCGGTATAAAGGAGGGTACTCCAATCAGAGGGCCTATCTGTAACCAACTTCTGTAGTATGTTCACCAGGGTCCCATTGACCCATTCAACCATTCCGTTGGACTCAGGGTGATATGGGGTTGTTAGAACCCCGCGGATGGCCATTATTTTTGTTAAGCTTGGGAATTATATGAGAGGTGAAATTAGTACTGTTGTCAGTAAGGATAAACTGTGGGCAGCAGTGATGCTGAGTGATACATTCCATTACAAACTTAGCCACAGTAACTGCCCCCAGATCCTGAATGGCCCGCGCCTCAACTCACCTGGTCAAATGGTCAATAGCCACCAGGATATACTTGGACCAGTTAACTCTTGTTGGCAGAGGGCCAACGACATCAAGGGAAACTGTATGCCAAGAAAAGTATGGCTTCACTAAATGGTATGAGTTCTTCCAGTGGAATGGCTTTTCCACTTAGCACTAGTGACAGGGGGAGATAGTATCAAGCACATCAAAGTTCATGCTTTCTCAGTAATACTGAGGCTGAAATAGTTTCAATGTCTTGCGCATGCCACTATGTCCAACTGCCTTATGTGCGCTCATGATAATGTTAGGCCGTGTTGAGGGTTGCGGAAAGTTTACTGTGGAGTTGCCAATCTGCTTGTACAATTCACTATTCCTCTGAAAAGTATTGACTCACATTTCATTAAACGTCTTGATAACTTGGGAAGGCTCATCATCATACTTTCCGCTGAGCATCTTGTCATACATAATTTCGCTCAGATCCGCCTTAACTGATATAGTTGGTAGCCTCGACAAGCAATCAGCATTATGGTGTTTTGTTCCTGGTCAGTGAAGGAGCTTGAAGTTGTAAGTTGTAGTTTAAGGACCCATAGGGCTAGATGACCCTCCGACTCCTTAAGGTTCTGCAACCAGCGTAATGAGGCATGATCCATTACAACTTTAAACTTAACACCATGCAAATATACTCTGAATTGCTTGTATGCATAAATCACTGCTAAGCACTCCTGCTTGGTCACAGTATAATTACGTTCATGGCTATTTAGGCTCTGTCTACAGTACGCCACTGGGTGCTCCTCCCCTTCATCATCTTTTTGAGACAGAACTTCCCCCACAGAGGAAAGAGATGCATCCATCTGTACAATAAATTTCTTTTTCAGTATTTGGGTAGCGTAACACTGGCGCATTGATCAATGCTGTTCAAAGAGTATCAAAGGAGCATTGACAGCATTCCATCCATTCAAATGTGTCGTCCTTTAATAATAACTCAAACAGCGGACCTTCAGTACAACTAAAGTTTAGTATGAATCGGTGATAGTAGCCAACCATCCCTAAAAATACTTGTAGCTCGCTTACTGCTTGGTGTAGTCATTTTCTGAATGGCCTCCACCTTAGCTGGTTGGGGCCTCAGCCCTGTTGCATCAACTACAAAACCGAGGTACTCTAGCTGATCCTTGAAAAGTGGCATTTCTGAGGTTTTATTTTGATGTTGGCCTCAGCTAACCGGCGGAATACCTCTTCCAAATGGTTAAGGTGCTCAGAAAATGTGCGGGAGAAAACGTTAATATCGTCAAGGTATACAAGAACGCGGGACAGCTTCAAGCTGCCAAGGATAGTGTCCATCACCCGTTGGAAAGTAGCCAGGGCATTACACAGCCCTTGTGGCATACGTGTCAGTTAAAAAGCCCTGTGGATGTGATAATGGCACATTTTTCTTGTGACGCCAAAGGTAACTCAATCTGCCAATAACCATATATCAAATCCATTGCAGAGAAGTAACATGCTCCTCCCAATCGGTCCAAAGCATCATCAATTCATGGAAAAGGGTATGAGTCCTTTTTCATAATGCTGTTGAGCTTGTGGTAGTCTAATACTACCCAGTTAGTACCATTCTTCTTTTTGACAATTAGGATAGGGAAGCCCATGGGCTCTTTGATGGTTCAAGCATTCCTTGCTCTAACAGTTTATTGATTTCTGCTGTGACAACTTCTTCCACTTCTTTAGATTGGTGGATCAGCCGAGATCTGATGGGGGGATGATCCCCAGTGTCCACTCGATGGATCACTCCCCACGTGCACCCTAAATCATGATCATCAACAGCAAAGATCTCTTTGTATTTTTAAAATAAGGCTTCTGCTTAATCTCTCTGGCCTTCCGTTAACCCCATTAAATCTTCACGTGGTACAACTGCCATTACACCAGGCTATGTTTTGATGGGCAGACAAAATTCATCCAATGAACCAAACTCATGAACCTGGAGGACCTCTTCAACTGGGATGAAATGTAAATACGCCACTATTTGGTGTTGGCAGATTTGCATTGGTTTATCCTGAAGATTTGCTACCAAGACCTTAATCTCCCCATGTCCCAGAAGTATAATGCCTGGGCCATGTGGGGCTTGAGCCATGATTGCTGATAAGGCTTAATGAACTCCCCATAAAGCCCAGCAGGCACTTCCACCTTTAACGCGGTGTTTATGATTACTTGGTGTCCATAGGGAATAGATATAGGGCCCGCAGCTCTAAGTGGTAGCCCCTGATATTCATATATTTGATGTGGAAGGTCCCATGTCTTGCTCTTTAGTTGATGATAGCGAACCAAAACCACTCCATCACAATATGCAAGGTTGATATGACTCATATCTACCAGATCTTTTGGCACTCCACTGGAAGTGAAGTAGATTAAGATCTGCTACCCCATAATTTCAAATGTCTCCGCTGTCATATCAACAACAGCCCCAATTGGAGCATAAAAACGGTTCCCATTTACAGGTTATAGTTATTGTTTGGTAACACTATAGCTTGGGCTACAATGACAATTGGCCCAAACCGCAAGGGTAGCGCACTGTACGCTCCTTCAGAGACTGTGCTTTCTGCTCCTGCAGTCCCATACACCATATGATGCTCCACGTCAGGCTTTAATGCCAATTTTGACACCAACTTCAAAAATACTATGTTGACTGGGGCACCCATGTCAATTATTGCATGAACTTGGGTTTTTGCTATGGCAGTGTCACAGTAAGTACACTCAGATTAAGATGCATCTGAAATTTTTTAAGACATAAAGATTTGCGGATCTCTTTTTCCAAGGAAGCTCATAATACCCTTCCCCACTTTAGGGTATTATTTAATAATAGCGTCCACAGGGAGGGCCACGTTCACCTCTTTCAATAGAAGAGCATCAGCTAATGGATCTGGTTCATCTGTAGAAAGGTAATCATACATTTGACAAGCATAAGGCTTCAGTTGCTCCTGAGAGCCTGCTTCTGCCATGTCCATGAATTGCGTTAGTGTCAGCACATTCACCCCTCCAACCTGTCACTGATATAAAAAGGCGTCATCATACTGAGGAACTTCCGCTGAATGTACAGAAATAGGTTTTGGTGGGACGTTTTGGGTCAGAATAGCGGAGGTAGAGAGTCCCATCTCTACTCCACTCTGCCTTTTCCCTGATTGTACTGCTCCTGTGGTAGGTACTGGACCCAACGATTGTGACAAATTCTAGCCAGGTGCTCAGAGTGACCGCATGAAAAGCAATTGACCCCATAAGACCTGCGTCCTTGATTGTTGTAAATTGGGCCACCCCAAAGGTTTTGCTGGAATCAAACAATGTAACCAGGCCCCTCCCAATAGGTGAACTGCTGATGGCAATTCAGTTGGAAGTGAGGCATGTAATGATAATAAGGCCAGGGGTTACCAAATGGACGCTGAACAGGGAGGGATAATTCCTCTAGATAAAAAAGGCTAGCAGTGGAGGTAGTAGGTTTCCGCTCTATATTGGGTGGAGGGAAGGTAGTGGATAGACAGCATAGAACTTGAACAAGTTCTAGCAAGGGTACTTCAACCTCTGAATATGGAGCCATGGCATTAAAAAGCTCATGGTATGGTTTCAGAGCGGAGGTCAATGCTATGCTTATGTCACATTCAGATAAAATCCCTGCCCCAATTAACACATGGGCTTCTGCTGATAAATCAATCAGCAAATGCAGTGAGGGTCTCAAATGGTGAAACCCATTGGTTAGAAACTCAGCCTTCTGTTGCGCCATTTTTGAAGTTCCTCCAAACAACCACAGCACAGTATCTTTTACTTTTTGATAGGTAACGAAACTGTTGGGAAGATAGCAATTAATTTGGTCAGTGCTTCCAACATCCAGGGTGGAAATTAATAATGTGGCTTTACACCAATCTAAAGCTCCTTCTACTGCAAACTCAAATTGTTTAAAGAATCCATGGATGTTCCCATCACAATCAAATGGAGGCAGCTTATCAATACAACACTCTTGCAGAAACTCCTTTTTCCATTTAAGCACAGCGTCCAGGGCAAGCTTAAGTTCAGCATATTCAACGGTTGCAGTGTCTCAGAATTATTCCTTGCCAAAGCAAGCTGGATACGGCATAGTCAGTGATTGAGGAGCTTTTTATCAGTTTTTGTGATTGATCAATGGGCCCCCTGTAGTGAGCACCACTGTTATAAAATCGGCTTTATTGTTGAAATACGCCATAAAGGGTTTTTTGCACCGGGTTTGAACCACTGAGCAATAGGACCAATGATATGATGATTGTTGCCCTTGGAAACAACAGAATAAACTCAATTTAATAAATATGGAGCACTTGCTCCCACCAAACTATTTTATTTAATATAATAACATAGAGTATCCTCGCTGTTTTGCTCACTCTAAACTATTAGCAATCTTTTTTCTTGATAATCTCATCTTGCTTATAATGTAGTGACTTCATATGATACTGCTTTCATGGCTTAGTAATTCACTTTGCCATATCTCATTGGTTCTGCCAATTCTTCATTTGTTAATTTCATGATTGCCTTGAGGCGCTCAAATAATCATTAATCATATTAACTTGGCTGATCCTATCCATTTCACCATAATGACTTAGGGCTGATTGTCCAGTCATATCAGAATCATGACACATCCCACCCTCCCCAGAAGGTTACCTTCATCTTGGCAATCAGGCTACCCAGTTTACAAGAATGTTGCACACGCCCATGTTCCTGAGGGTGGTGCTTCCCAGTAAAAAAGTGAAGGGTAATGTAAGCCTTGGAGAGTTTTGGGATTTCACTGAGTTCTTCTGTTACCAAAACTTTTACCCCGAATATTCCACCAATAGTATCTGAGGGGTAACTCAATGAATCTAATCTTTATCAAGTTTAACAAAAATGATCGCGCTTTCTCCCAATCAGGTGATATCAGAAGATTTGATCGCTCAGCAAACAAAAAGATCTGATAAACCCTGAACTACTTTAAAACCTATAAATATATTTTCTTTCAATAATAAAAGATAGGTCTATTTACAATCTTATACTTACTATCTTTCATATCTTTTTGGAGATTCCATAGAGTATCTTCGAGACTTACCTATCTATTTCAGAAGTACAATTTAAAAAATTGAAAAGCGATGATCACTACAGGGGGCTCTCTGAGTTACTTTCTTATAAAAGTGCCAATCACTAAGATGGTTTTTTCTTTTTCTCCTGAAGAGTCTCAAGACCATTAGCAAGGCAGTATTTTATGATGGATCTGTTCCACTAGAGCTGAAAACCCAATGGTAATATCTACGTTGAAATTACGTGCCAACTTAGAATTGTATGGTCCAAATTTAAACTTTATTACGAATTTTCAAATACAGACTGAGGTTTTAAGAAACATCATTAATCAGATACTTGATGGGGTTCTAATTCCTGAAATCTAGTCTATTAGGTCTTGGACTAATGCTGTACTCTCTATGATGAGAATTTATATCAAACTTCCCAATTGCTGGGGTTGGTATCAAGCAATATTTACACCATTTTGTACACCCTATTTTATACCACTTATTACAAAGTAGTAGGAATGCATAATCAAGGGATGCTTAATTTATTAGAAGGATTGCAATCCTTGAATGATTATGTTTCTGAGCTCTTTAAGTCTGCCTCTGAGTTTAGTAAAGATAATTGGGACGCCTTTATTAGTAATTGAAATCTTCTTAATGAAGTGTAACAACAACTTGTTCAGCTTGATCACGGAATATATAGTTTTTTTGACTCACAGTAAATAAAGTGAGTCTAGGAAATTCATGTTTAATGGAGAAACACTTTTTCCTGACTCTCTAATCATAATCAATTAAAGGAAAATAAAATTAAAAATTACATCTTCCAATTTTAGCAATTGTACACTGAAATTCAATATTGAGTTAGTGGAATAGAAAAACTTGGTAACTATGAGTTCACAGGGGTAACAAGGTCCTCCTGGTGTTGAAGGACCTCGTGGGCCACCTGGGGATAAAGGGCATCCAGGATCCCTTCAGCAGGCTGACACTCTTTTAAGCATGATTGAACTATTTGTGAGCAGTTTCATAAAGTTGCTAAAGAGTGTAATTTAACTCCTAATGGGGTAACTATTGATCCCCTGGTATTGCTTCAATCCTTATCTGACGAATTGAGTAATCTGGGTAAATGGGCATAGGATACTGATATCCTGTTACAGGCCTGTAATTTAAAGGGCATAAGCTTCAAACGAAGATTGAAACTTTGAAACTTAAATATTATGCACAGCAGGAGAAAATTTTTGAGTTATCTCGCATATTGGACGAAAAAGTGGGCATTCTGATCAAAATTGTCAGATTAATGAAATTTGTAATGAGGCAGCTGGTTTCTATCCTCAATATTCCTCCCAAGCTTCTGACTCTAACTCTTACGTCTCCACTCAATTGGAACAACATGGAGTGAACATTCTATCTGCCAATGTTCCTATGAGTTTTAAAACCTGTATTTAACGATATGTACTCTCCTGGGGAAGAAAGTTTCATCTCTTTACTCTATTTGTAGAGAAGGCTCTGAGTGAGGCCAAGGACCATCAAAAAATGAATTATTTACCAAATTGTCTTACTCAAATAGCCCAAGATATTATGGTACCTCATTTAATGACTTGTTCTACTTGTTCCCAAGTTAAAGAAATCATTGATAAAAGAATTTGGGAATAAACAAACCTTATCCTCTCAGAAACAGGATTTTATAGGCATACAGCTCCATTGAAATGAAACTATCAAAGACTTTGATCATTAACTTTATTAGGTGGCTCAGACTTTGGTAGCATGTGGCAAGTTAAATTTGGATGATGCTAATACTGCTGTTATGTCTGCTTTTCTTCTAGGACTCAGATGCAAGTCTGCCTTGTTAGCATAAAAAAGACCTTAGAAGCATCTAAGACATAAAGGAGGCCTTGTTGGAATTGCCTCCTCAATTTATTAAAAACCCAAATCTACAATTCTCCAAGTCCCAGTCGACCTAAAGTATATTCAGTGCCTGAAAATGCTAGAGCTATTTAATGTAATTATTGTCACTGATACTTTCATAAAGAAGACCGTTGTTATAAAAAGGAAGCTAATGAAAAGAAGAAAAAATACATAACCAATAAGATTTACCATATTGATAATGATATAAGTATGCAGCAGGAACATCAAAACCCTGTAGAGTGTAATAAAGATGGACATTCTTCCTATTCTTTGCCCTCTTTGTTGGCTTTACCCTCTCAGTTTGGAAGTATAATCACCCATATTGATTTTTGAGTGAATCAAATTAATGCTAAAGCTATTATGACACTGGATCTCCTGTGAATGTAATCTTGTTTAAATTGATCAAGAAGATTAAATTAACACCTAATATTTTCCATTATGAAGAATATGTCACTGAAGGATCTCAGAGTACTCAATCAATTGGAGCTTTTTCATTACTCCCATTGAAAATTGGGAAGTTAAATTTTACAGTAGCTGCAATAGTCCTTGATAACTTGAGTTATGACCTTCTCTTGGAACTCAATTTTTGTGATAATTTGATGGAATTATTAATTACCCTGACTCTTCTCTATCCCTTTTGGGGTATAGGGTTCCATTGCTTTTATCTGAGCATGCTCTACATACTAAATGTTGGGTATGTATGTTAGATGGATTAAAGAGGTCCTATTATATTTAGTATCATGTTGAAGGGCCTCAAGTAAAATTACTCCATAAAACGGCTGACATAAAAGAAGGAACGCCTATTTTCTCGCTTGAGATTGTGATTATTCTTCCAAAATCTCAGGTTATTGTCAATACATATTTTTACATTTTCTATTTCCAAGGGCCATTTATTACAAGTCCAAGGCATTTCAAACCCCTCTGCTAAAGAGATCTTGCCTTGTCCTGGGGTATTGGATTATGCATATTCTGGATCGTTACCTGTTTTATTGGAAAACCTTACCAATGAACCAAAAATGGTAGATCAAAAAAATCCAATAGCCTATGTCAAATTATTATCCCTATCTCAAATTTATGATGTTAAAAATTTTGGAAGTCTACAATACTTTGGGCTGGAAACCAATCAGGAGATTCTTACTGTGGGACCTGCTAGGAAAACATCTTACTAAAAAATAGGCAAACAAGTACTTTAACTATTGGAAGAATACTCCAATATATTTGTCAAGCATATATATGATTTTGGCAAATGAAGGGAGTAATGTATACCGTTGAAACTGGAGATTATCCTCATATTTGTGCCAAACCCTATTTTAAGTCAAAAGTGGAGGAAGCACAGGTCACCAAAGAATTACATCAGCTATTGGAGGTCAGATTATTAAAGCTCTCCAATAGTCCCTAGGCCTCACCTCTGTTATTAATAAAAAGAAAGTTGACTCACATCAGGTGATTATGGATTATTGCAAGTTAAATGTAATTACTCATCAAGATAGCTCCATTTACCAAGGATCAATGATTTCTTCCAGTTGTTAGATGGCTCAACCTATTTTAGCAATGGATTGAGCCAGAGGGTACTGACAAATCGAATTAGCACTGGAAGACTGAGCTAAACGTGCCCTAATATCTAGTGAGGGCTTATTTTAACCAACCCATATGCCACAAGGGTTGAGCAATGGACCAGCAACATTCCAAAGGGCCATGAATGATATATTATGAGATTTAAATATGACCTGTGTTTTGGTATATTTGGACGATACTACCATGTTTTCAAAAAACATTTACTGAGCATCTGGATCATTTAAAAGAAGTTTTAGATGAATTTGGAATTTTTTACTAAAGCTCAAACCCTTCTAATGTTCCTTTTTCACAATAAAATAGATTTTTAGGTCATCAGGTTTTGGCTAAAAGAATCTAACCACTTTCAGATAAAACCCAAGCTATTAGCCGGATGACACCTCCAACCTCCTTGCAGGACTTACAAGTCTTCCTCAGTATAATCAGAAACTATTGTCAATTTATACCCAAGTTTTCTGATATGGCAGAGCCTTTATTCCATTTATTACAAAAAAGTGCCATTTGAGTGGAGCTCAGCTCAGGAACAGCCTTTTAATTCTCTCCAAACTGCTATAACTAATGCACCTGTTTTGATCCATCCTCAATTTTTAAGCCTTTTGTTCTGCATACTGGTGCAAGTAATGTAGCTATTGGAGGTATTTTATCCCAGTGTGAAGAGAAAATAAACCATCTTGTGGCGTTTTACAGAAAAACATTATCCAAAACTGAGCGAAATTACAGCGTAACTGAGCAGGAGTGTTTGGCTGTACTTTTAGCAATTACTACTTCTGACACTTCATATATGGCAACCATTTTACTGTTGTTACAGGCCATTCTTCTTTAAGATGGTTACAAAATATGAAGGATCCTGATGGAAGACTAGCATGTTGGGCCCTAAGACTACAAAATTAAGATTTTTCAATTGTACATCAATTGGGTATTCAACATCTAAATGCTGACATCCTATCCCAATTGCCTATACTGACCTTGGATTCTGGAAAAGAGGAACGATTATATAATCTAATTGGGCAGCCTTAGTTGTGGGATCGAGTTTCTAAAGAAGATTGTGCCTTCCTAAAAACTATTGCTAAAGATCCCATGATCTGGGAAGGATTTTTGTATAAGAAGGTCAATTCCAAGTGGTTACCCTTTTTACACCCAAATTCAAGATAAAATGCTATCATGGAAGGACATGGACAAGTAGGTCATAGTGGTCTAAAGAAAGCCCAAGAGTGGTTAAAAAACCGATATTATTGGAATAATATGACTGAAACCATTAGAGAGACACTTAATTTGTGTCTTATCTGAAAAAGTCATGGTGTAACCAATCCTACTTATCAGCATCAAGCGATTCCACTGACTAAGGCGTTTGAAGTGGTAAGTATCGATGTTGCAGGACCTTTTCCTCAGGGGTTGCATGGACACCAGTACATTATCAAGGCTGTTGACCATTTAACTAAATAGGTTTAGGCCATATCCATTGCTACTATCTCTGCAAGAACTACTGCATTATTCCTTTATCGCCATATTATCACCCAACATGGGTCCCCAAAGTACTTATGTCAGATAATGGAATAAACTTTACTTCTCACTTTTACAAGAGTTGTCAAAGTTATTCAATACTGCTCAACGGTTTATTGTTCCTTACCATCCGTCAACTAATGGGGCCATTGAGCGAGTCAATAGAACTTTAGTCTCTATTTTAAGGAAGATGGCCTCAATGGACCCATCTTGATGGAACTTCTATCTACCTAGTGCTTTGTTCACTTACAAAATAAGTTATCATCAAATTATCAAGATGTCCCCTTCAAATGTATTTATGGGAGAAATCCCTCAGTTTCTTCAAGCTTTTAAGCAAAATTTGAGGAAATTGTACTAGAAAACTCTGATTTAGTTATGAGAAATCTGGCTGATGAGATTATTCACTTTCAAGCTCAAGCCATGGAATTAATTGAAGTAACCACCAAAAAGGAGGCTCAAAAAGTAACTAACATAGAACTGTTTTGCTTGAATATCAAATTGGAGATTAAGTTATGTATTACCACTCCTGAACTGGTGGAAGGACCAAGAAGTTGGGATATAACTGGTCTGATCCTTATCAAATTATATTCCAAAAGAGGTTAGAATATTCAATTGTCCATGTAGATATGGGTATAGTTGTAAATTATATCCATCCTAGATTTTTGAGGATTCATCCTCCTCTTCAATCAAATCTTGAGGGGGAAGTGTCAGGATTTTTGAATTCTTTCATTCCTGAAACTTATAACCCAAATATTCCACCAATAGTATCTGAGAGGTAACTCAATGAATCTAATCTTATCAAGTTTAACAAAAATGATCGCGCTTATCCCAATCAGGTGATATCAGTATATTTGATCACTCAGCAATTGAAAAGATCTGATAAACTCCAAACTACTTTGAAATCTATAAATATTCAATCCTTTCAATAATAAAAGATAGGTCTATTTACATCCTTATATTAATTGTCTCATATCTTTTTGGAGATTCCATAGAGTAACTTTATGACTAATCTATCTATTTCAGAAATGCAATTAGAAAGTTTGAAAGGGAGCAACCCCTGCTGCATAATCTGTATGTATTCCCATTTTGCACCAAGAAGGGAAGGAAGCCAGTGACCGTCCCTCTTGTCACCATGGGTGATTTATCCAATGTGGTAGATAAGAGGTAGATGATGACGTACCCCTTGAAAATAGTTCCTCTCTCCTCTCTGCCAACCACCCATGAGTTGGTACAGAAAATTTGGGGGTGTTGGGAATTGGCGGTGGCCAGAGGCTATTTTCAGCAAAGGGGGCCAGCAATTCTCCCCTGTAAGAGGTTACCTCCACTTGTTTGAGTTCCATCAGTAAATCTAAGTTGATATCTGGCATAATAAATTAAACAAGCTATTTCTTGGCTTGTAAACTCCCAACTGCTGTTCTCCTCCATTTTCAGCAAATATGAGCCCATCCCAACAAATATAGCGCAAAGAACCCTTTCCTTACTCAAAGGGACCGCCCATATGTGACCTGGCCGTGGGTGCAACCTGCTGTCTGCCAGAGGGGTCATTATTGTGCCAGACACAATTGTGGTGGGAAAAAGTTTCTCACAATAAAATTAATGCTAATTCAGCTGGTCAGGTCAGATCTGAATTGGTTTTAGTACAATTTAGGATAATAATCTGCTGTAGTCAAATTGTGTATTATCCCTGACAGCAAATTCAACTGTTCCTGTCTACTAATTTTGGGAGCTTATAAGGTAGCGGACCCCAAAAGGTTCCTATGTCACTCCATTTTTCCCTTTCCACATTTTAATTTAAATAAAAATGTTACTTAAAATCAAATCTTATTTGTGAGTTTAAGAAGTCCAACGGACATTTATTGAATATGCTTCCTTTTTCAAAAATCTTTGGATAGTTCTTGTGTTTGCCCTATTAATTTTTACATCTTACAATATGGATGGCTATACCAAAGATATTCTGGATATCGTTCTGGGTGGTACCCATTTTGTGTTAGAACAGTCTTATTATTATCTGTATTTACCATGTCACTTACCTTAGGTTCTTGGACCAGCTTATCAGCGGCTTATTGAGCTGCTACATGCAAACTTAATCAACCAATATATCTTAGTCAAGGACATAACAATAGTTAGGGAAAGGTTAATAGCTTCTCATTGATGAAAATTGACAAGGTACATCTTTTGCTACTCACCTTGATTTTGGCCTATCTTACAATGATTTAATTTGTGCTATTCCTCAAATCCAAATATCTGATAAGTTATATCAGGAGGAACTTGAAAAAGTGTATAAATTACTAAAAGATTATCAAGATGCTTTATCCACTTCACATATTGACTATGAACACATGAAAGACTGAACACAAAATATTGATGTAGGAGATTCAACTCCAATATTATCAAAGCCATATAGGAAGTCAAAGGTAGAAAAGCAATACATGAAGTTTAATCTTAAGCAACTATTAAATGCTGGATTACTTGTGCCCTCCCAAATTCCATGGTCATCACCACTGTTACTAATAACAAAGAAAAATGGTGGTCACAGATACTTATAGATTACATGAAGTTATATAGCCTCACAAAGTATGACAGATATCAAATTCCATAAATTGACTTTGTTCTGTTACAACTCTCTGGCTCAAATTACTTCTCTGCAATGAACCTCGCCAGTGGCTATTGTCAGATGGATCTGACACAGGAGGACCAAGAATAATGCATATTGATATGCGCAGAAGAATTATTTTAACTTACACAGTTTTCTCAGAGATATTTTAATGCTCCCAACTTCTTTCAATGGGTGATGTATCACATCATGCAAGATCTCAAATTAAGCTGTGTGTTTGTCCAACTGACATAACAGTGTTCTCAAAACTTTTACCAATCATCTGGAACAACTCAAGTCAGATTTTCAATGATATGAGAGAACCACGTCAAACTAAAGCTTGGAAAGTAAACTTATTTTGATATGAATTGGGATTTTTAGGACAAATATATTTCAGGAAGGAATTCTACCATTGTACAATAAGGTTGAAGCATTATCCAAGATGCATGAGCTGAAGAGCCTCAGAGATATACAGGTATCATTGATAATAATGGGAAAATACCATCAATTTACCCTTAATTTTGCCCAACTTGCTGAAGCTCTTGGTTGTTTGTTTACCAAAAACAACCCTTTTGTGTGGAAAGTAGAGCAAAGAACTGCATTTGACACCATAAAGGATCTGTTTAAAAGTATACTTATTCTATGACATCAAGATTAAGAAAATCCTTTTATTATATTTACAAACGCCCTCAACTTAGCCAGAGGAGCCATTCTCATGCAACTGGATGAGGAAGGCATTGACCACATGGTGCCATATTACAGCAAATGCTTTCAAAGGCTGAGCGAATTTACAGTGTCACTGAAAAGGTTGACTAGCTGTTCTCCTTGCTGTGAAATAATTCCAACCTTTCTTGTTTGGTAAAACTTTACATTTGTTACAGGCTACAATTTCTTTGTGTGGTTGCAAAACATGAAAGAACCAACGGGAAGACTAGCCCAATGGGCTTCAAAATTCAGCACTACAATATGAAATTTTCCATTAAGCTGGAATGAAGCACATTAACGTAGATGGACTGACCATATTTCCCTACTACATTTAGACAATAGCAAAGCTGTACAATTACATGACCTACTAATGAAGCCAGACTCTTGGGAGGATGAAGAAGAATAAGTTCAAAATATGTTGAAACAACACACGCAAAATGCTAAAGTTCTTAGATGGATTTTATGCAAGAAAGTCAGAACTGACTGGCTACCTTACATATGACCTTTGTAATGGGTACCAGTTATAATGTAAGCCTGCAATACCTTAGGACATGAAGGATCCAGAAAAACTTAAAAATGGATCAAGGATCAAGACTATTGGTAAGGAATACTGGACTCTGTAATGTAAGAACTAGAAACTTGCTAAAATTGTAAAAAAACAGATGCTGCATAAGGCCAAGTACAAGTATAAGTCAATGATCCCTCAGCAGCCTTTCCAAACCATCAGTTTAAATATCATAGGTCTACTGCTCGAATCCACAAGAGGAATTTAATACATCCTTGTAGGTATTGATCATTTCACAGAGTGGGTTGAAGCAATCGCCATTTTTGTGCAAGCTACTAAGGCTACTGCTAACTGTTTATATCAAAATACTTATTAGGCACAGTTGCCCGCAGGTACTGCTATGTAACAAAGGGAAGAACTTTACTTCAAGAGTTGTGAGAATCTTAGCCATGAGCATGGGAACTCAACAATTATTCTCAGCACCTTAAATCCATTAACTAAAGGGAATGTAGAAAGAATAAATGGAACATTGGTTTCAATAATATGCAAAATGGCCACTTTTGATCCATTATACTGGGACCAATATCGCCCAAGTGCGTTAACAGCTTACAGGATAAATTAACATAATATCATCAAAATGTTACCCTTCAAAGTCTTATATAGAACAGAACCTGGTATCCCAGCTCTATTATCTTGCAAAGTTACCGATAATAATACTGAGCAACTGATAAAATGCTAAGAAGATTAGCCTAGGAAGATCATAAAACTTCAATCAGAGGCAATGACAAATCTAGATAAAAATTTTACAAGAAAAATCCAGGCATAAAATGCATCCTGCCAACCTTTACCTGCCTTTGAGATTCAAGATTTAAACTTTTACTATCACAATTGTATGAAGCACCACAGAGGAAATAAGATTCCATCTGGGATGTTCCATATGCTATAACCTACAGATGTGGGATGAATACTCAATCAAGTTTTAGAGACTGGAGTAATTATAAACTGTGTACATAGCTGATTATTATTTCAGTACTCCCTTTTCAATATTCTTGATGGGGGTGATGTCAGATGTCATAATATTGGACATGATGAAAAGAATATCAATCAACAGACTCCTATGAGAGAATGGATGCTCAGAACCAAGAAGGGATTAAAAAATCCCATCATTAATCATACAGAAAATTAATAGTTAGTAAATCTCAATTATACTATGAGGATTCCACCAGACCAATTTGAGCCCAAGATACCCCAAGCTGAAATCCTGCTTAATCAAAATGAAGGATCATCAAAATTCCAGGTGACCATTACATTATGTGTCACATGAGGAACTAAATAAGATGTACCTGTAAAAGGGTGAGAACCTTGGTGAGCTAGTTAGGTAAGCTGGGCCTCCTCATGGCGCAACTGGGAAAAGTCCACAGAAACATGGGTGAGTAGCTAACACCAGAACCTAGAGAGACACGTTGGTTGGGTCCTGTAGTGGCCTGAAAGAAGTGTGGAATGCTAGTGATGACTGTGCTGACCTATTTGTCATGGAAATGGCAGAAGAAGTTTAGACTGGCCTGCCAGTTGGGATGCATAAGCACCCAATAAGAAAGCCAGAATGCCAGAGGCATTGCCAACTGGATGACTTGATATGGAGCCGGGCATTGGGAAATGACAAACTGTTGGTGCAGCACAAAGGTGATAATGATCCTGACGATGAACCACACTAAACCCATTCCAAACTCAGTGGTTCTAGCTGCAGGAGGTGGAATCACTGAGATAGTCTCGATGAGATCCTCAGCATATGGGACCATTTCAACTGAGGGTGGCAAGGAGACGGATTCTCTCTTAAAATTGGTGGACATATGGCCACATGATCCCCATGTATTGCTGCCAGAAGTTAGTGATAATAGGATTGTAGAGCCAAAAATATCAGACTTGCTGAACCCAATCGATAATGGAGGGGGCCATAGTGACCAAGAGTACTGGTAGAGCCCATCCAGTATACAGACTGACAGGCCACCAGGGAAACGCCATCAGGGATGCGGTCAGAAGGAGTAATACATTAAAAATTGTTTGGTTTTGAGGCAAAATTTTATTTCAAAGGTGAAGTAAGAAAGTTTACCAACAATTTTCTCAGTGCTATGCAACTGATTAAATAGTGGACAATTGGGGTAGTGACAAGCCATGATTAGGACCCTCAATTTTGACCTAACTGGCAAATTGTTTGGGAATGGGCAGGTTTGTTCCTTGGGAACCAACATTGCAAAATTTGGCGGTGGGCTGAGTTACTGTCAGTTTGACCTCAAATGTCCAAACAGAAACTTGGCTACATTTCTGATGCTTGGTGTGATGGCGTTTGGCCCAATGAGCGATGGGAATCCCCAAGGCCACCCCATATAGGGGTGGGTCCATTTGGATGGGAATGGGTTCAGGACGCCCAACCTGCCCATGCTCAGTCACTGGTCCATTCATTTGGTCAGTGGCATCACATCAGCTGCAACACCTGAATTGCCAACAGAGGGCTTTGAACCCTCATCAATGCCGCCTGTTGTTTGTTCAATTGCATATTGATCAAATTGGAACCATTGGGTGTTCCATCTGATACCTCAGTCTTCATGCCTTTCCAGCCATTTGAGATTTGGGCATCGTCCAGATTGCCACTCAAATTAGATCTGACCAATTTCAATTCAACAATCTCAGCGCAGATTTTGCTAATTCCCCATAACAGTTCTGCTGAGGTGAGTGTGGGTACTGGGGGTGGGATCTGAAGCGGAAGAGCTGTTACCCATCGCTCATCTACTATGTGAGCGAGATCGCCCTGAGTAACAAGGAGTACCGCCATCCTCTTTGGTATATTTTTACTCAGGAATGGGAAGATGGCCCAATCAACAGCCAGGGAAAGTTCCCCAGGACTTACACTGTTCTTGTGGGTGTCTACCACTCTCTGAGGGGAGAATGCTGGCAGGAAGGGGTATAAGTCAGGCATGGCGCCTGTCAAATGGCCTCCCCATGAGCTGTGGTTGTGTGGGTGTGGACCCCAGGACAATGGAGGAGCAGTCCTGGTTGGCTGCGCTTCAGTGCACCTGCCTACAATAAATGCTGCAGTTTGCCAAGTTGGCCAGAAGCTTGTCTAGCTGCTAGTTTGGTCAGCATGAGCCAGCTGGTGGCAAAAAGGATCATGCAAGAAAATAAGGCAGATCCAAAAGGACTTTAAGGCTTCCTGGACAAAAAGGGGCTGGAGAGCACAACTCCACTAAAAAAGCAGGTGACAGAGGGGAGGGCTTCAGTTTCTCCCCCTCAGGGCCTTAAACCTGGGGGTCATTGGGTCTTGTCTCCCACAAGGGGGATGAGAGGCATAGCGCCTGTCCTGGCTGGTGCATACAAGTTTTCCAGTAAACAGAGCAGACATATGCCAATTTAGGGGTAGTGTGAGCTACACACAATTGCAGTCAGGCCCACATTTGGTAGTGCTTAGGTTTATGCAGCCCTAGTGTGGTGGGGAGCAGTACCCAGGCATTCATCCCACAAAGTTTCCTGCACTAGGAGCTCCTCAGGGCCTTTTAAAGATCTAAGAATCAAGAAACTTCCCAACAATTGATCTATGTGGTACAAAGACTCATCTAACTTGTTATATCCAACAACTTTTATCCTTATCAAAAATGTGCTGCAAAGGCATTGTACAATCTGGATGTATCACCTGACCAATAGCCTTCCATCCAGATTTCCTCCTCTATTAATTTTATTACTCCATTTCCTTTTGGAGTTTATATTGATAAATATAATATATAAAAACCCTTATTATATACTAAAAATAAAGAAACATCATTTTATGTATATCTCTTTTGGTACTTGACTTCAATAAATCCTTTTGCCATACTTAACATAGGATGGATATTCTATATGATGGGATCTAAGCATGACTTAGCATCCTCAAAAATAAATAAAAAATACTTTTTTGTGAGACTTAGACTGTTTCAAGTATTGACTTTCAGGCTTCTTGGGCAAATCACTATTGAGCCACAAAAAGGAAAGCCCAACACTTAATGACATGATATAGATTATGTAGGATAAATTACTTTGCAACGTTATCCATCTGGGGTGGCTAGATACCCATTGCATATGCCATGCAGAGTTCAGGTCTTACCAGGGCTATAAACTTCTTATGTTCACCGATATAAGTACCTGATATGGTTGGAACCTACTTGAACTATAGTTTTACTGTCTGGTAGTGAATTTTATTTCTCAAAATATGTTTATAGGTATCCTTTGTGAAAAAACATGAATATCATTGATGTATGCAGTGTATTAGGATGATATTAGACCTAATAATTTCAATGAACCATACTCTAGCTCATAAAGAGGCCTTATAACTTAAAGTATGTTGGGCACCACATTATATTTTTCTTGTTTAACTAAAATCCCTAACCTAAACTTTTACACCCTTTGAGTGCATTATCTCAGGTTTCACACTTTTGAACAAAAGCTAACAAATAGTGCAGCAAAGTTATAAACCAATTTCTAAAGTAACTATCTCTCTTAGCTAAGTTTTTATAAACAATGTTTATGCAGCTCTCATCATCCAATATCTAACGTTTTGGCTTAAAACCCCTGCTTTGCTAACTTGCAACCCATAGCTTACCTGTAAGAAAGTTGGATTGTACTAAAACTCCAATTAGCACTAATATCCAGAAGCTTTATCATATGTGCTTTTTAGATATATATCAGTTGTTTCTTTTACAAGTCTTCTACAACCTTATAACATATTATCAGTTTAAAGCAATCTTGCACTCATTTACTAAACTATTTCATCACTTAGAAGTTAAAGAGTGCTACAAATTAGCCTTCTAATTATACAATATAAATTTGAAGCACCATACTTGATGAAATTATCAACAAAACTACATAAATATAAAAAATGAATTGTAACTCACTAGTATTAGCAAATAAATATTTGCTAACTTAACCCTATTTTTACTCTAATTATAAATATACTAAAATTATGATACATTTAGATTTGAATACTAGTTTAGTATGATTTTATAGTATCAATTTTTATATTTCTAATTGCTATATTTATTTACTGTACATCTTTGTTTTATAAACAAAGGAGAGAATGGTATAACAGTTGGACGCAAACCTTATAAAATTGCTTTCCAGTTTAATACTTGGTGGAACCTTGCCATGAAATATTTTAATCATTTTAAAGTCGAGCACCAATTCTCAATCAACGATAGCAGTTAGCAATGTAGGCTATGGAGTTTTCCTATGCTATCAGAGCGCAAGGAGGTTTTCCTAGGCTTTTTATTCTCCCTTCATAAAATCGTACCCCTTTATTCCTTTATAAATCTGGTTTGGCATATTTATCTTAAGGGCAAAACACCTTGAATAAATCTTTAAAATAATTTTTTTAATATATTTATAAAAAACTATGTATAGAAGATATTAACTCAATTAATTAGCCCTTAAACTATTCTACTCTCATTAAAGCAAAATGTTCAAATATAAATATTAACCTTTATTAAACGTATACCTTAGCTGAAAAAGAAGCGCGCGGTCAAGTCAGTATGAATAGCCATAAAAGGTTGCACCTGCGTTAAAAAGTAGTAAAATGTTATCCCGAAATTAATTTCCAGAAAGCGTTAATTTCCTTATGGAATTCAGGAAAATCAGCGATGTCATTATGAGCAGCCCCCTGAAGTTCGACCAACTCAATATGAGAAGGCCTTGCGCCTGGTTCGGCATAACACACGTGACGCTTTCCAATGTCATTATCTAGGTTGGTTGTGACAGTATTCTGCAACGAGCCAGAACCCATAGTGGAATTGAATAAACGCCAGGAATGTTTTGGCGATATTTCAGTGTCCTTGGAACCGTGAAAAATAATAAAGGGAGTTTCAATTTTAGTGATTGCTGACAAAGTATCGAAGTGATGCAGGAGGAACCGAAGAGCAAGTTTCTCATGGTTTGGTATAAACTTTAGCGGATACAACACTGGAAACAAACGGAAAATTCGAAAATCAAACATAACTTTTCCTATAGAAGTGAAAGGTGCAGTTAAGACCATAGCTTTAGGGTAAATGCCATTTTGGTTAAGATGGCTCACCAAGCGTGATGCAACTCCTGTCCCTAAAGAATGTCCCACGATTGTAATACGAGAAACATCAACTTTGTTTTTTATCAACCAGTCCCAGGCTGCAAGCCCATCTTGTAACAAGCCTTCTTCAGAAGGAGTTCCCGAAGAGTCCCCAAATCCACGATAGTCTATAGCAATAAGATGTGAGTCAAGTCCAGAAACAACTGAATCGTAAGTAGAATATCTGATACTGGACCCACGGTTGGCCGCATTTCCATGGAAATATAGAACTACATCTCGATCAGAGTTTCTTAGTTGCGCGAGATAGAATGCTTCATCAAAATCTAAAATCCCTTCTTGATTCAATTTTGCCTGTTTGTACACTTGGATTGGAAGAAATTGCCAAGCGCCTAAAATGACTAAAGTTTAATTTTGTCATAAGAAGGGATAAAGGTAAGCAGTACATTAAAATCTTTTAAAAATACGTGGAACCTTGGAACAAATTTTATCAAAGTAAAAAAATATACCTAAAGATACATCATCGGATGTATCAATTCTGAAATTATGGACTTGTCCTTTAGGAAAACCAAGCTTGTGAGGCGTGTTGAGGTTAGAAGAAAAAGGATAATTTATCCAATTTAGATATATTAGTCCTCTCTGGACTGATGGTTGAATAATGACCACAAGTAAACCCTCAAGGTAAAAGTTAGGTTTGGTTTAGTTGGCGTTCAGAATTCGTAGATAGGTAAAGAAATATTTAAGTTAAGAACAAAACTTCCTGCAGGCGGCCAATAAATATAAAACATTAAAATGGTGCTTCCTGCAACAAAGCAGTTAAGCTTTTATGATAATGATGTTTTATAAGCTGCAAAAAGTATGAGTTACATTGCTTATTCACAAGTACAATATAAAATTATTCCATGTTATATTACTCAGCTTCAAACAAATTCACTAATAGAGCAATTTGTAAACGCGTAAATATACTACTTGCTGACATGAAAGATAAATAAGCCCCAAAAAATAACGTTTTATTTGAAGTAGAAAGCTATGAACGCAGTAGAAACAAATCTAAAACACGGATTCCAGCTTATATCCTTTAAACAAAGGCTAATAAAATAATACTCGATAAAAATTATACGAAGGTAAATGATTAAAATTGGACTTCCATTTAACAACTATGCTTATCGGATAAAGACTCCCTTTGCTGTAAAGCAAATGCTTCGCAGACAAAAAAATATTACCAGATAAACGACAGTTCCAACCACTGAGTATCTGATCAAAGTACTTAACATTTTAGTGGACCCATTGAGAGCTTCTAGGATAATAAATTTTTGGAAGACCAAAAAGGGGCTTCCGGCTTATGTTTTTCCGAGATGATCTGCACCTTTTTTTAAAAACGTCAATATTTCGTCAGGCTGTATGATAACGCACCGCATCTGAAAGAGTTAAAGCTAAAGTATCAGAAAGTTCGTGCACTAAGCAGGTTATTAGAGATGGTTTTATCGGTTTATAGCGATCATTGGGTCAATATTGGTTATATAAAGCAAAACATATCCAAGATCGAACGCAATCTTTCCAAGCTCTATTAAATTTTAAAACGTTTTTCTCTACTCGTTGCAGTGTCTGTTTGTAGTGGAATCTTGTGATTGATTCTTTAATTACTTTCCAGACTAGCTAGAGCTTTAGAAATTTGGCACGCATGTATCTCTGATGGCAATAAAATAATCCATTGAAAAAATGTGAATGTGAATTTTGCAAAATAAAATTTTTTTACTCATAATTATTCTCTACACGCTGTGGTAACTGTTTGCCTTTTTGTCTGTCTGTATATGATGGAATCTTGCGATTGATTCTTTAACTACCTTCTAGACTAGCTAGAGCTTTGAAATTTAACACTTATGTATCTCCAATGACGATACACTAATCCATTAGAAAATTTAATTTTCATAGTCAAAATAAAAAGTTTTATATATTACAAGTAAAAATCCTATATATTTTTGATGGTAGTCTGTATATTGTTACAGCGAAGCAGTTTGATATTTAGTTGATTCAAAAGTTTCAAGTTAACCCTTTCAATCATTCGACGCATATATGCGTCCAAAAAATGGGGGTGTAAATCTAAAAACGCATATATGCGTCCAAAAAATGAGATTTACATATTTTATTTCAAAATTTGTCGAATATTCGTGTTACGGACAAGGACCAAATTTACCAAAAATTTATGTTACGAAAAAAGACCAAATCTACTAGACATTTATGTTACAGACATGGACCAAAATGATTACAAAGAGGGTGAACACCGGCTAAGAAATTCGTGCCAAATTTAAGGCCAAAAAAACGGATGATTTTTTTGAAAATCACTGAAAGGGTTAACTACCTTCCTGACTAGCCAGAGCGTTGAAATTTGGCACACTTACATATCTTCCATGACAATAAAATGATCCATTGAATAATTTTAAAATTATGAATTTTAGAAAAATGATTTTTATACCATTTTAAAACATTCTATACTATCTTGTTTATAGGTTTCATTAATCATCTGGCTTAGGCAGGTTTTCTAGTCTATAAGGTATCTGTCATAGAAAGATTTTACTGTATTTAATACCTGGAGGTACACAATGAATCAAAATCCCGTAAACTCTTCCTAAAATAGAATGTGATCATTCCAGTATTTTTTACATATATCTTATGGCTGAAGATAAGTTCAAAGTCTGAAGTATGAAACAATATCATGGTGTGAAGAGCCTATAGTATTGTAGATGGTCATTAGTAAGTAGATGACCATTAGTAAGTTTAGTATATAAATTGAACCAATTAAATCAACTAAATTAAAAAGATTTGATAAGTATTGTAGATAGCTATTGGTAAGTTTAGTATATAATCAAACTAAATAAATTGGTTAAAAAAGAGATTAAATTTAAATTTGTCAATTACTATCATTATTTTAATATGAAATTAGACCAATAAAAATCAGCCAAATAATAAAATTAAGTATTGTAGATAGCCATAATTAACTTTAGCATATGGTTGGGCCAATTAAATCAAAGAGATAACCATCAACCTTTTACATGTAATCATTTAGCCTATTGAACTAGAGCCCTAAGTGGGGCAGCAAAGCAATGGATTGCTGATAGAGTGAACTAGTTAGCTTATTTAATTTATAAATTAAAGATATTGTCACAGATCTGGCAGATAAAATTGATACTGGCCTGACAGTCAGGGTGCTTGAGCATCCAGAAGACAAACCAGAATGCCAAGTGTAACGATTGGTGATTGTACATAAATTTCCTAAGGTTGGAACTTAGGAAATCCACTACGACGACAGATGCTGATCCCAATTTTCCGAACTTGACTTAATTGACGAGCCGATGCATTTTGGGATCGTTTATAAATTTAAATATCGATTTTTAAGGCAGATTTTATTTAATTTAGGTTCCCTCGATCCGCCAGCAGATGAAAGTTGGAATTCTGGCATTTGTTAAGCCTCAGACACGCCTAAATTATTATTAATTTGTGTAGCTCATGCAGGGCTGCCATTTAACAAGTGAGGATGTGTTTTCTTCACCTCACTTGTGAATTCTAAATTATTTTGGTCTCCTTCCAAAATAAAGCCCATTCACTTATATTTAGCACCATTATAAATTTATTAGTTTAAATTTATACTTTGGGGACCTTGGTCACAATAAACCAGGGTTAGGAGGGAGCATTCAACATCTAGTGGGCCATGGAAAGTGGTTGCACAACATGACAAGGTCAGGGTCATGATGAGGTTGTAGTAGAGTGAAGCTGAGAGGTGAGAGGAGGCAGGTTGGATCTGCTGGACCTTGACCAGGGGTCAGTATATTTTGTGTATTTTGATATCACCCCATGAGCAATATCTGGATCCCCAAATGCAGTAGAATTTGACCATTCTGTTGGATGTGAGAAAGGGGATTTTCATGCCGGTGCAACCCTGATGCTCAGAAGATTGAGTTAACTCTCTTCCAACATAGGCTTGCATATGCTGAGGTGGCAAATAGGGCCTTGGGAGCCCATTTGTTACACCAAGGGCATTGCTGTCCAAACAACTTGGTAATAAGGTGGGAGTGGGGCAAACAAAGAATGACAGATGGTGGCCACCATAACCATCAACCCAACAAGCAACCAAACAATGGCCCCTGAGGGGCCAGAAGATTTGGACATGGAAGACTCTATAGCCACAATGGAGGTGTCATGGAAATGGCAGAAGAAGTTTAGACCAGACTGCCAGTTGGGATGTGTGAACACCCAAAAAGCAAGCCAGAATTTGTCAAGAGAGTGTCTGTAACTCTCTCGTTCCCAGCAAGGTGATATGGGATGCAAACCCACATTGCTAGGGAACTAGCCATTAAGAGGATGAGAAATGAGGCACCTCAAATGGTGCCTGTGCAGAAGGTACCCCAGGCAAGGGTGTAAAGCGCAACATATAATACCAGGTAAGTAAGAAACATCCCAGCTTGAGTGGACCCCAGAGGGGAGTCCTTAATCAAGTGTAACTTGGTGCTAGTAGACTTGGGTGCCTCAATCTGGAGGGGACCTAAATAACCCAAGAAAGCACCTGGGGTTTGGGTAAATGGTGATAAAAGGTAGTGGCCCACATAGTTGGAGACCTCCCCAAAGAGGTCCACCACCATGTTCGCCCAAGGAACTATTGGAAAAACATAAAATAAAGGGTAAATTCATCTAAGAAAGTTGACCAACGAGGAATGTTGGTCACAAAAAACATATTTAAAGTGGGCTGGGGAAATTCAGGTTCTGCGGAAGTGTGCCCAAGCCTTGTGCTCCAATAAACAAATGCTTCCGTCCATTTTTATAAAATACACTGAAAGTGCCTTCACTCAAGTAATTGATTAGAGCTGTATTTTACACAAACTTAAAATTACATAACTTGCATGGGATTCAAACCCCTGTTCTCCAATTAACTGAATCAAACTGTCTTCATTTGTAATGTAAATCGTTTGCTTCAGTGCCTGGGCCGAGATAAGAGGCTGGGCGTTTTGCACCCCATTAGTATCAACCTGGGCATGCTTGGCTTGCACCCAGCGTTGATCTAAGGTGTGTTTCAGGTCAGGAAGAGCCTGAAGTTTCACCTTCTGGGCCTCCTGTCACCCAGCCTTATCTTTAGTATCAGTTCACACTATTAAGTCATCCAACCATGACATTAACCTCTCCTTCTTCTTGGGCTCCACCCCCTCCAGGGGCGTTTGCTAAGGAGAAGTTCTTATGTGCTGGTGGCAACTTCATAGCAGCAACGGCTGGCTTAGGCTGAGATCCAGCAGCCTCAGGGAAACAATTATAAAATGATTTGATCAGGTCTTGGGCATGTACACAATCCTGTGCTAGCACCCAACTGTTCTCTGCTGCGTCAAACCCTTTCCAGGATACCAGGTACTCAAGGTGTCGCTTAACCCAGCGAGAGGCTACTATCTCCTCCACTTCCCATTCTGGTGTCCCATCCATAAGATAAGCCTTGGGAGTCACAGGAGGAGGACCCTCAAACAATGTCAACTTGCTTTCATGAAAGATGGAGAAGATCTGAAACGCAGAGGGAAGATCCAACTGGTATGAGGCATGTCCCACCTTTCTAACTACACGGTAAGGACCAATACTCTTTGGACCCAGCTTTTTGCATGGCTTCTTGATAGGGATGTTGCGAGCATCAAGCATCATGAGATCCCCTTCCTTGTATGCTGGACCCACTTGGCGCTTTCCATTGGCATTCTCCTTATAAACCAGCATAGCCACCTCCAAAATTGTGGACACCCCCTTATGGACCTTCTTGAGAGTCTTAGCAAAGTCCAGCACCACTTCCACTTTGGAACCACAGCTGGGCTCCATGTTAAAAGCAGGGTTAAAGTCATGGTTAGCAAAAAAAGGTGAACAACCAATTGATAAATGCAAAGTGTTGTTGTAGCTAAATTGGGCCATGGGAAGGTGAGGAGCCCATTCTGAATGGTCTGCGGTGGTGTAACAACGCAGAAATTGTTCCAAGCACTGGTTCACTCGCTCAGTCTGCCCATCTGATTGGGGGTGATAGGCAGTTAAATGGCAGGGGCGAATCTGAAGAGTTTTACACAACTCTTCCCAAAAGATGGAGGTGAACTGAGGTCCCCAGTCACTTATGATTTCTTGAGGAACCCCATGAAGCGCAAATACATGGGCGACGAAGAGCCTGGCCATTTCAGCAGCAGTTATTGTTGTTCTTTAAGGAATAAAGTGGGCAAACTTTGTAAAACGGTCCACCACCACCATGATTGCATCATACCCATCTGAAACGAGTAACTCCACAATGAAATCCACTGATAGGGAAGTCCAGGGACCTTCAGCCTTTTGGACTGGTACCGGCAATCCTGCTAAAGGTTGCTAATTGGGTTTCATTTGATTGCAGATCAGGCACTCTTTACAGTATCGCCCTACCTGAACAGGCAAGCCCTTCCAATTGTAAGTGCGTCGTATCAACTCCAAGGTCTTTGCTTTCCCAGGATGACCAACAGTGATTCCATCATGATGGTCCCAGATGATCTCCAGGCGCAGTGGTCCAGCAGGAACCCATAGGCGCCCCTGAAACCACACCATCTCATCCTTCATGTGATAACCCCTGGATAAGTCCTCCTGATTCAGGGCGCTCTTAGCGAGAACAACAGCATATTCAGCTGATAACGGCTGATAAAGAACTACCTTTCTAAACATACTATATTCTGCTGCATTTTCCAGAGGCATGAGCGCTGGCGTATGGACCATGGACTTAGGAAGTTGATACAGAATCATACTTGGTGGAATCATCAACTGGGTGTTGTGAATCTCTACCTCCTTTGGATTGGGAGCCAAAGCAGGGTTGCAGCTCAAAGCATCCGCCAAACCATTCTCCTTGCCCTTGGTAAACTCATAGGAAAATGTAAATAGGGCAAGGGTCTCATGCCAACGGGTCTGACATGGTGTTAGAACATGCGGAGCATGGTAGTACAACAGGGCTCGGTGGTCTGAGCGTACCTGAAATGGTTGGGAGGAGCCATGTAAGTGTTGACGCCAATAAATCAGCGCCTCCACCACTGCTAATAACTCCTTGTCATATACGGCGTAAAATAACTCATGCAGAGACATTTTCCTAGAAAAATATCCCACTGGATGCTCAGAACCATCTTCACCCACCTGTAACAGGGCTGCCATAATGGCAAAGTTGGAAGCATCAGAGGACACAATGAACTCCTTTGCAGGGTCAACATGGCGAAGGATGGATGTGGATAACAAGGTGCACTTCACCGCTTGGAAAGCATCCTTCAAAACGGGGGACCACTGAAGCACCTTGGCACCATTGGCTTTATATAAGGGTGCTGCCACCTCAGAGAGATTGGTTGTGAACTTCTTGAGGAACGTACACGTCCCCAAAAAGCTCCTCAACTCCTTGACTGAAGTGGGGGTAGGCCACTCACAAATAGCCTTCTCCTTGTCGGGAGTTATCATATGGCCCTGGTCAAAAACGACGTTGCCCAGAAAAGTAACCTGGGACTTGAAGAATTTGCATTTACTAATCTTGAGGGTAAGGCAAGCGGCCCTCAATATCTCCACTACTTGTCAAAGGTGTACTGCATGTGACTCCTGATTGGGGGAAAACACCAGGATGTCATTCATGTAGGCAACCGCATATACCCCCAACAAGTCTCCCAACGCAGCATCAATGCGACGTTGAAAGATGGCAGGGGCATTCTTAAGCCCAAAGGGCATAACCCGGAACTGGAAAATCCCTTTTCTGGTGCGGAATGCGGTTAACCACTCCTGGCCCTTCTTTATCAGGATTTGATTGAATGCATTGAGGCAGTCCAACTTGGAGAAAACTTTTGCCTTTTCCACATAGCGTGCAATCTGGGAATCTAAAGGGATGGGATAAAGGTCGGGTACAGTCACATTGTTTAAATTTCCATAATTGACACATGGATGTAAAGTTCCATCAGCCTTCTCCACAAAGAGAAGTGGGGAGCAAACAGGGGAGGTACGCTAAAAGATGGCACCTTTGGCCAACTGCTCCTTCACCCATACATCTAAAACCTCTTCCTCCCGGACAGTCAATGGGTATATGGGGGAAGAAATACGCACCAGATCCACAGTAAGTTTAAATTCACAATCAAACTCAGAATGTTCTGGTAGCGTACTAGCTGAAGCTGCATCAAAAGAAGATGCCAACTCCTCCAAACAGGAAGGTAAGGAAAGTCTTACAGTGGGCTTCAGAAAAGGGGCAAGATACGGACTGGGAACATTGGGCCAATGGGGTAATTTGCCTTGGGCATTATCCTCAGATAAAGGAATAATCAACTGGTGACCGTTTGTCAATGATAAGGATAAAGTGCTTTCTTTTAAATTAGTTTTGACGCCAAACTTCCGCCACCACTCAACACCCAAAATGATGAGAAACAAGAGGTTTCTGATAGCTTGAAACTGGTCAGACAATAGATAAGATCCTACCTGAAAATCGACTGACTCCCTGACGTTCAGTGTGGGGATACCTTGAGAAGCCCCATCTCTAATCATACCACCTGGTGAGTAACTCAACTTAAGGTAGTCAGCAAGGTTTTGGTCAATAAAATTATTTGAGGCACCAGTATCCACCAAAATAGTTGTGCTGAACTTTCCATAAGAGGAAGTAAGGGTAGCAGTCAACAAGAAGTATCCAGAATGGGATTTATCCAACGCAGAAAACACCACCAATTCACCAGAAAATTCTTCCTCCGGTTTAAACAAGCCATCTGGGTATGTTTTGGAATCATAGAAGGGGAGGGATAGTGGACCACTCTTACTACTGAGGCCACATATCCCACCACACCTTCTGCAGGTGCATATACATCTTTATATTTATAACGAAGTTCCTTTTGAACTTCCTGAGAACCCCTAATCATGGTAGGGGTCAAACGAGGGTTCTCAGGAGTGATCTGATATACTGAAATAGGATCCTCATCCAGACCATATGAGCATATAAACGGCTCGTTCTGGGATATATTGCTTATGTTGTAAAAGCATTTTCCGGTTCTAACAAACCCACACTTATTCTGAGGGTTCAGTGTGCATTGCTATCCAGGGCCATCACCCCCAAGCCCTGAATCGATGCCTCAGCATGCACCTCAGAAATGTGTTGGGGAGAAAAAACAATAAAGGAATCCTTTTTTTGTTAAATTCAGGTTCAGACCCTACAATGTTCCCAATTTCCGCCAAGATGGGGAGGAAATCAGTGGGAAGCATCTCACGATTCAAGGAAATATCACTAGTCAAGGACGCGATATTTATAGGGATGACCATGAGTGACATCATCATGGTGGAATCGTCTGAAACCTTTACTTCATTCTTGGGGCTAGACCCCTGTACAGTTCCAAATTTAGAAGAAGTTGAAGGATTAGAAGGATAAGATTCCCTCATTTTAAGAGGCGCGCGCAACTTTTTGGTTTCCATATTTATATGATTTGATCTGATGACGGCCAATTATCTGGCCCCTTCCAGGTTGGGGCGGGGAAACTACCCCAAAGGGTTTTGGCAATATGATCATGAAAAGTCTGAGACCACCAGGTATGAGCAGGAAGGGCGGACACTTCTCAATTGGTAGTTTCAAGAATAACGCTGAGATGCATTAATCAAAACCTAACGAGAAAACTTTGGTAAGCACCATCATGGCAGTGACAAATGGCCAGCGCACCCAATTTACTAATAATGAAAGTCCCACATGGATAATTTGTATGCTCATATAATAAAGGGGTTGGTCAACTAATGTCGAGAGTGTCTGTAACTCTCTCATTCCCAGCAAGATGATGTGGGATGCAAACCCACATTGCTAGGGAACTAGCCATTAAGAGGATGAGAAATGAGGCACCTCAAATGGTGCCTGTGCAGAAGGTACCCCAGGCAAGGGTGTAAAGCGTAACATATAATACCAGGTAAGTAAGAAACATCCCAGCTTGAGTGGACCCCAGAGGGGAGTCCCTAATCAAGTGCAACTTGGAGCTAGTAGACTTGGGTGCCTTGATCTGATGGGGCCCTAAACGGCCCAAGAAAGCATCTGGGATTTGGGTAAATGGTGATAAAAGGTAGTGGTCCACATAGTTGGAGACCTCCCTGAAGAGGTCCACCACCATGTTCGCCCAAGGAACCATTAGAAAAACATAAAATAATGAGTAAATTTATTTATGAAAGTTAACCAACGAGGAATGTTGGTCACAAAAAACATATTTAAAGTGGGCTGGGGAAATTCAGGTTCTGTGGAAGTGCGCCCAAGCCTTGATGCTCCAATAAACAGATGCTTCCATCCATTTTTGTAAAATACACTGAAAGTGCCTTCACTCGAGTAATCAATTGAAGCTGTATTTTACCCAAACTTAAAATTACATAACTTGCACGGGATTTGAACCCTTGCTCTCCAATTAACTGAATCAAACTGTCTTCATTTGTAATGTAAATCGTTTGCTTCAGTGCCTGGGCCGAGATAAGAGGCTGGGTGTTTTGCACCCCATTAGTATCAACCTGGGCATGCTTGGCTTGCATCCAGCGTTGATCTAAGGTGTGTTTCAGGTCAGGAAGAGCCTGAAGTTTCACCTTCTGGGCCTCCTGTCGCCCAGCCTTATCTTTAGCATCAGTTCCCACTATTAAGTCATCCAACCATGACAAGAATTCCAGAAGCGTTGCCAACTGTATGACTTGATATGGAGCTGGGAAATGTGATACCATGAAGTGGTGATGCAACAACAGGGTAAGGAGTATCCCAACGACAAACCACACTGAAGCCATTCCCAACTCAGTGGTTTGAACTGCATGAGATGGGATTACTGGGATAGTTTTGATGAGATTCTTGGCTTGAGAAGCCAACTCATTGGGGGTGAAAAGGAGATGGTTTCTTTCCTTCCATTGTTGTACATAGGGCCATAAGATCCCCATGTATTGTTGTCAGAAGTTCATAAGAGTGGGGTTATAAAACCAGAAGTGTTGGACTCACTGGGCCCAATCGGTGATAGAGGGAGCCATGGTGACCAAAAGAATTGGTAAAGCCCACCCGGAGTGTGGGGCGATAGACCACCAGGGAAATGCCATCTGGGATGCGGTTGGAACTAAAAAAAAAAAAAATTTGATTTTTAGGCAAAATTTTATTTAAGAAGGAAAATAAGAAAATTGATTAACAATTTTCTTAGTGCTATGCAACTGATTAAATAGTGGTCAATTGGGTAGTGACAGGATGGGGTTGGGACTCACAAATTCAGCCTAAACAGAGAACGGTTCAGGAACAGGCAGGTTTATTCTTTGGGAACTGACATCGCAAAATTTGGTGGTGGGCCAAGTCTGTCAGTTTGACCTCAAACATCCAAACCAGGGCTCAACTATGTTTCCAATGATTAACATGATGTCATTTGGCCCAACAGGCAACAGGAACCCCCCAAGGCCATCCCATATAGGGACAGGTCCATTTGTTTGGGATGGCCAACCCGCCCATGCTCAGTCATTTAACCATTTGTTTGGTCAACAGCAGCACATCAGGCGCAACACCTGAATTACTATCTGGGGGCTTTGAACACTCATTTGATGGAGCCCAATATTTGTTCTACTGGTTTAGTGATTGAATTGGAACCATCAGGTAATCCGCCCAATATCTCATTCTTCATGCTTTTACAGCCATTTGAATTTTGGGCATCAGCCAGATTGCCGGCTGAATTAGATCTGACCAATTTCAATTTGGTAATCTTGGCACAGATTTCACTAATTCCCCGCAACAGTTCTGCTGAGGTAAGTGTGGGTATTGGGGGTGGGATCCAAAGCGGGCGAGCTGTTACCCATCACTCATCTACTACGTGATCAAGGTCTCCCTGAGCGATGAGAGGCACCGCCATCCTCTTCGGTGTCTTTTTATTTGGAAATGGGAAGATGACCCAATCAAGAGCCAAGGGATGTCCCCTGAGACTTATATTACACCTTCCTTTTTACAAAGGAACAGCACCCCCACCAGGAAACTGTGCCAGAGCCACATTATTTTGTGCTTTAGGTAGCTTGATAGCCATAATTGTCACTATTTTGAGGAGGGTGGGGAGCCTCAGGGGTGGGATGCATGGAAGGCTTTGACAAGGGCCATGCAATTCGCGCAATCGCGCGCCTTGACCCAACTATTTTTGTAGGCTGGGTATCCTTTCCAGGCCATGAGATATTGGACTGAACGTCGTGACTTTTTAAAGATGCCAAGGTAGCCTCTACCTCAGCTTCTTCCACGTTATTGATGACAATCAGTTCCAGGTCCATGGAAATTACACCTTTGAAGGATGATAATTGGGAAACATGCAAGACTGGGTGCTACTTCCAATGCGCGGGAAGCTATAAGCAGAACGCCCCATTACCCAATACTTCCTCCACTAAGTGAGGACCCAAACGCTTACTGGAAAACTTGTGGGAAGGGGTTTGAATTCACAAATGGTGGGTATCAAGAATGACTTAGGAACCCACCATAAAGTCATGACCTGGAAGGCGCTTATGGTCCACAAATCACTTATAGTCATCAATGGCTTTGGTGAGGTGTTCCTGCACTAAGGCTTGAGCTGATCAAATATGGGTAGCATGATCCGTGGCAGCTTGAACCTCAGGTCACAAGCATGCCCCGACTGAAAACAATGGGTTATAACCCAACATTGCTTCATATGGTGAAAACCCCATAGATGCATGGATCCCATTATTGTATGCAAATTGAGCGAGAGGCAAGTTACTGGACCAAGTATCCTGCGCTGCTGTGGCATAGCAACGCAGGTACTATTTGAGGACTTGATTAACCTGCTTGGTCTGACCGTCAGACTGGGGGTGATACGCTGTGGATTGACAGGGGGTTATCTTCAGGATCAATAGGAGTTCGCTCCAAAAGCGTGCAGTAAACTGAGTACCCCAGTCACTAATGATTTTCTGGGGAAGACCAAACATCAAAAACTTTGTCATACAAAAGGATGGGCAGTTTCTTCTGATGTAATCAGAGAAGTGCAAGGGATAAAAAGGGAAAATTTTGTAAAGCAATCCACCACTACCATCACCTCTGTGAACCCATTAGAACAGGGGAGATTGACGATAAAATCTATGGACACCAAGGACCATGGACCTTCCGCCTGCTGTAAAGGGTGTAGGAGGCCATTCTTACTGGAGCGATCCATCTTGGCCCTAGCACAAGTAACATAATCGGCGATCCAAGCCAGAACCTCTTTGGTCAGTCCTGCCCAATTGAAGGTTCGCTTGATCAGATCAATGCATTTCTTGTTGCTGGGATGTCCAACCGTGGGGGGATCATGGTGTGCGCGGAATACTTTTGGGTGGAAGGAGGGGGAACCCACACACGAGAATGGAAGTAAATGAGCCCCTCTTCTAAGGAGTATAGGGAGTGTTTGGAACTCGAATGAGTCAACTGCTCAACCAACTCCACGCCCTCAGGGCAGGCCGTTTGACCGGCTAACACCTGGGCCAATAATGGATCATTGGGAGACAATGCAGTAGAGGAAACAACAGAGGGAACGATTGACAGAATCTGAGTGGCAGGGATCATGGTAACGAGATCCACTTCCTCAGATTCCAAGGGACAGTGAGCAGGGCTATGGCTTAAGAAGTTGGGAAGGACATTGAGCGCACCTTTGACAAATTCATATTTGAAGTTAAAACTGCACAGGTCCTGATAGGTTTGGGCCTGCCGGTGCACCAATTTTTGGGGTTTGCGGAAATACAAGAGATCCTGGTGATCCGTGCAAACTGTTAGCTCATGTTGAGTACCTTACAACAGGTATTGCAAATGAGTTAAAGCCCATGCAACAGCAGCTAGTTCCTTGTCATAAATGGCCCAAGGCTGCTCCATAGTAGTGAATTTTTGGGGGAAAATAAGCGACCAGATGTTCATGACCATTGTGGTCCTGAAGCAGCACCGCGCCCACTGCTACCGATGAAGCATCACATGTGACAATATACGGTTTGGTGGGATCAGCATGTTCCAAAATGGGAGGAGACATGAACACCTCCTTGATCAATTCGAACGCCTGCTGGCATTTGGGGGTCCAACAAAATGGTACATTTTTTCCAGTGAGAGGATGAAGCGTAGTGGCCAACTGGGAAAGTGCAGGAAATTTTTTTTTAAAAAAAATGATAGTTCCCAAGAAACTCTAAAGTTGCTTCTGTGTAGTCAGAGTTGGTCATTCTCAGATTGCATCTAATTTGTTGGGAGGGATAGCGACACCTTCTTTGAGAACCAGGTTTACGAGAATTGTGACCTCTTTTCCATAAAACTCGCACTTGGAAGCTTTGAGGAACAGCCCTGCTTTATGAAAAGTGACCACTACTGCTTCCAAGTTAATAGCATGTTGCTCAGGAGTTGGGGAATGAAATAGGATAATCGATGTATGCAATAGCACAAGAGAACTAGAGATCCCCTAACGCGTTGTCAATCATTCATTGAAACGTAGTGGGAGCATTTTTTAACCCAAAGGGCATTACGCGAAATTGAAAAATGCCTCGCCTTGTTTGGATTGCGGTCAACCATTCCTGTCCTTCCATCACCTAAATTTGGTTAAAAGCGTTCACCAGATCCAGTTTCAAAAACACACGGGATTTGGCAATTGCCTGACTGATTGTCTGCTCTAAAGGCAATGGGTAGGGATCTGTAACTGTTATTTTGTTCAAGTGACCATAATCTACAAAAGGATGGAGCGATCCATCCAATTTTCTTGCAAAGACAATAGGGAGGCGACGAGTGAGGTCTCTTTGAACAACCAACATTTTTTCAACATATCGTCCAACCAGGTATTGAGTGCAACCTCTTCCTCTGCTGTATGAGGATACAACAGGCAGTTGATGTTCACCAATTCCACAGTTGTCTGAAATCCACAATTGTATCTAGTATGTTTTGGCAGACGGTCCACTTTTTCCATGTCGAAGATCCCCCAATATTGCATTAAGCTTTGGAAAATCAGTCGGAATGCCCTTAGAAAGTAACTAAGGTAGTGATAGAGCTGGTCCCTTGTATTTTTTGAGGGTCTTGATCTAAGGGAACTCTCCCTCTGAATTATCGTTGGTAAATGACAACGTATTAAACTCTAAATGAATCTTCACATGTTGTCAACACCACCATCCCACACCCAAGATCACCGGGAATACCAAGTTTGGCATGGCCAAAAATGATTGCAGAAGTTATATTGGTGGATTGATAAGTGTATTGGCCAGCGAATGACATACAAAGATTGGGAAGCGGATGAGGCCACCATTACTGAGGAGCCCACATCCATTTCCAATTTTAATTGCTGTGCCAACTCAACACTCATGAAGTTCCCCGCTGCTCAAGTATCCACCAGAGCTTTGAAGGAGACATGATGCGGACCAATAATGATTTTCATAGGGATAAGGAAATAAGTGGAATTCTGTTTATTGGGAGATTTGACTAACTCATGGACAACTGAAGAAATAACGGGTATGTCAGGACCAGGATCAGGGTTCTTAGCTGGGGCGAAAATTGGAAGTACAAGTGTGGGAGAAATCATTTCTTCAGTCTGGGTTTTAACAGAATCATTCATAGTTAATTCCAGAAACGCCAACTCAGACTCAGGGGTTATGGTAGAGTTGGGACCCACCTCAACTGCTAGTCTGGTGTCAGGCACTTCATCTTCATTTTTGTTAGGAAATCCTATCATAAAGTTCCCCTTCTGGTATGGGGAAACGTGGCGAGGTATCGCTTTGATAGTAGTTGCAGTGGCACATATTTGATCTACTGATTCCTGGATGGTAGACCAGACCGCGTGATGAGCGGAAACCAAATCCAAGCTCGCTCTAAAGACTTCCTGAAGCATATCGATAGATAGGTATAACGTGGGAGCCTGCTCACGAAAGGTAGAAATCAGAGAAGCCAAACTAGGGGCTTTGGTCATGGTTAGGAGCAGTCTGAATAAGTGGTCTGATTGAGACACATGGGGTTTTAAAGCGGCCGATACAACAGCCATCAGGGGAATGGAGTCTCCTTTTTGTGAGGAAGAATGAAAAAGACTTCTCACCCATTGGTGGGCATCTCCATCCACGGCGTCTAACAATGCAAGAGCTTGTTGGGCATGAGATATCGCAGAAGTGTTATTGAGTGTGATTGTTGTCCGCATTTGTACTTTGGTGAGAGCGTTGAGAACCTGATTGGTGATCTCTTGGGAGGGGATACTTAACCCTTTTCTCAGGCCGGAGGAAGTAAGAGAAGGTGCAGTCTGCACATCTTGGGTGGCTTGAAGAGAGTTTCCCAATATAGAGTGGATGCTTTTCCCAAAGTTAAAAAGTGACCAAACGAACAACAAACAACACACAACTGATTGTACGTTCATCTGGTAGAGGGTAACCACTGCAGCGCCCAATTTGAAAGCCAAGGCGGAAGTGGCTGGAATTAATGGTTGGTAAATTATGTCATAAAAAAGGCATAAGAAGTTTAGACTGGCCTGCCAGTCAGGATGCGTGAACACCCAAAAAGCAAGCCAGAATGCCAGAGGCGTTGCCAACCGTATGACTTTATATGGAGCCAGGAAATGTGATACCATGAAGTGGTGATGCAACAACAGGGTAAGGAGCATCCCAACGACAAACCACACTGAACCCATTCCAAACTCAGTGGTTTTAGCTGCAGGAGGTAGGATTAATGGGATAGTTTTGGCGAGATTCTTGGCTTGAGAGGCCAACTCATTGGGGGCGATAGGGAGATGGACTCTTTCCTTCCATTATTGTACATAGGGCCATAAGATCCCCATGTATTGTTGTCAGAAGTTCATAAGAGCGGGGTTGTAAAACAAAAATTGTCAGACTCGCTGGGCCAATTGGTGATAGAGGGAATCATGGTGACCAAAAGAATTGGTAAAGTCCACCTGGAGTGCGGGGTGACAGACCACCAGGGAAATGCTATCTGGGATGCGGTTAGAACTAAAAAAATATTTTTTTTGATTTTTTAGGCAAAATTTTATTTGGAAAGGAAAGTAAGAAAATTGACCAACAATTTTCTTAGTGCCATGCAACTGATTAAATAGTGGTCAATTGGGTAGTGACAGGATGGGGTTGGGACCCACAAATTTGGCCTAACTGGCAAATTGTTTGTGAATGGGCGGGTATATTCTTTGGGAACTGACATTGCAAAATTTGGCGGTGGGCCAAGTCTCTGTCAGTTCAACCTCAAATGTCTGAATTAGGGCTCAACTACGTTTCTGATGATTAGCATGACGGCGCTTGGCCTGATGGGCAATGGGAATCCCCAAGGCCATCCCATATAGGGACAGGTCCATTTGGTTTGGGATGGCCAACCCTCCCGCACTTGGTCATTTAACCGTTTATTCAGTCAACAGCAGCAAATTGGGCGCAATTCCTAAATTACTATCTGGGGGCTTTGAACCCTCATCGATAGCGCCTGATATTTGTTTAACTGGTTTATTGATTAAATTGGAACCGTCAGGCAATACACCCAATATCTCATTATTCATGCTTTTACAGCCATTCGAATTTTGGGCATCAGCCAGATTGCCAACCAAATTAGATCTGACTAATTTCAATTTGGTAATCTTGGCACAGATTTCACTAATTCCCCACAACAGTTCTGCTGAGGTAAGTGTGAGTATTGAGGGGTGGGATCTGAAGCAGGCGAGCTGTTACTCATCGCTCATCTACTACATGAGTGAGGTCACCCTGAGTGATGAGAGGTACTGCCATCCTCTTCAGTGTCTTTTTATTTGGGAATGGGAAGATGACCTGATCAAGAGCCAAAGGACGTTCCCCGAGACTTATAGGAGGTGCCAGGTTTGCCACAGGACCTCTAGTGATAGATTTAGTGGCAATGTTATGAAACCTCACCCAACAGGGAGATAAGATCTCAACATCATCAGCACAGCTTGCCACTAGATAACGTTAATAAATGGGGATATCTTTAATAATTCATGCATGTGATACCCCATTAAATTGAGGTGGGAAGCAGCATGATGAGAACAGCCACTAGGGCCCAATCATGATGCAACCTGAGAAACATGTTTCAGGGTTGCTGAAGCAGAAAACATTGGAAAAATTTAATAAAATTAAATTTTTTGGGTAGGAACAAGTTGTTTATTAGAAAAAAGTAAAGAATCAATTAAAAACTGTACCAGTTATGGATGGTTGCCTTAAGGCCTAGAGGCTTGTGGAATAAGCAAGGATGCATAAATGAGGAAAGCATGAACCCAATTGATTTTTGGCAGAACAAGATCTTAAAGCTAACTCAATGCTGAATTGACCTTCTGTGTAACTCTGGGGAAGTGTCCCCTCTGCCTAGATTGGGCAGTATTCCCATTTTCCATGAAGAAGGGTCCTAAGAGGGAAGCTGTCCCCTTTGTCATGCATGGTAATCTTGCCCATGTGGTAGATGAGCGTTGGGTGACAGCCATCCCTCTGAAGATTCCCCCACCAGTTCCCACAATTTCTTCTTCTAAATTAGTATGGTAAATTGAAGAAATTTGTGCAGAAATATCTAGAAAATCTACTCCCAAGGCGACAAGGCCCAATGGGCATGAACATTCAAGTAATGGAGTATTTGGGGTCAAATCTTCAGTCACACTCACCAGTGGTATTGAGCTACTGGGAAATGATGTGGTTAATTTGATATCTGCCGTCAAAACTTCAGAAACAATGCCCAGCAGGCTTGTACCTATTAAATCAAGAATGCTTGATGTCAAATCTGTGGCAAAGTTTACCAATGGCAACAGGCATAATTGGAAGTGTCATTAACTTAAAACCCTCCTCTCTCACATTAGGATCATTATTTGAAAATCCTGCTTGGACAAATGGCTGCCCAAGTGACTGGGTGCAGGTGGGTTGGGTATCCTGAACCCATTCCTAACCTCTTGGAACTGCCCCTATGTGGGGTGCCCTGGGAGGTTCCCGTTGCCCATCAAGTGAGATGCAGTTGCATTAAGTTTCAAAAAAATGGAAAAGCCAAATTTGGGCATCTGAGGCTAAATTGACAGCAACTTGGCCCACCGCTGACTCTTTCAATGTTAATTACATTAGGTTTGATATTATTTCCCCCTCCTTTGAGGTTTTTCAGTTTAGGTCAAACTTCAAGGGCCCTGTTATAAAATTGGACGGTATTGTTAAGATCCACCATATTGTTTGTACAGGCCAAACCCACTGAGCAACAGACAGATAATGTGGGGATTGTCAGTCCTTTGGACGCACTTGAATATATACTTAGAATAGAAGCATTGCCCCAATTGACTATTTTATTTTTTAATAAATACAGCGACCTTTTGCTGTTCTTCTCTCTCTTCACTATTAACAACCTCCTTTCTCTCAATCGCCCATCTTGCGTATATACAGCAGCTTCAGATGATACTGCTCTCATAGCTTGGGCTATTCTATTCCGCCAATTCTCCTCAAATTTGGCTTGTTATTCTCTAATTCTCTATTGCCCTAATTGTAGCCGATTTACTTCATATTTGTCAAATGTCAACATCGCCTTATCACCCTATCACCTTATTTAGAGATGATCCACTAATAACCCATTATATCCCAATATCGCCTCATCTTGAGGACTCAGATAATTGTAATTGATATCATTTTTGGTGGATTCTTCCCAATTTGCCCTAGCTGTCCCACAATTACCGTTCAGTCATATCAGAATTGCGACATTACCCCCTCCTTGACTGAATGATAAGGCTCCTATTGTTTGTATGGTTGGAGGAACTTCACATGTACTCAGTTAATGATTTGACCACTTGTGGGGTCTTTGATGGTATACGCGTCAACCCTAGTTTTCTCTACAACTTTGAACAGACCAATCTAAATACTGGGCAGCTTGTGTTTCTGCCCAAATCCATGTTGGTCATGGAAGAGAACCATAATGCCTTCCTTGAATGGTGCCAGCCCACTACGACATACTTGATTGGTGGCCTGATTCCTGATCTTCTTGGCTAAGCTGAAGGAATATGCTTCAGTTTGCACTTTGATCAGAATGTTTGCAAGGTTAGTCAAATAGCGGTGGGTTCCATTCCGCTGGTGTCTTCTACACACAAATAAAGTAAGACTGGAAGAGCTGGGTGTTGGCCATATAGTAGTTGGAAGGGACTCTTTCCCGTGGCAGAATGGTAACTAATTTTATAGGTGAACATGGCAGTGGAAAGGAGAGATCTCCAATCAGAAGGTAAATCCGTTACTAATCTTTGTAGTATGTTCACCAGAGTCCCATTCACCCGTTTGACCATTCCATTGGATTTGGGGTGGTATGGGGTCATCAGAACCCTGTGGATTCCCATAAGCTTGTTCAGTTTGGGGAGGATGTGCGAGGTGTAGTTGGTTTCATTATCGGTGATAATAAACTGAGGGCAGCCATGTCACTAAATAATGCATTCTATCATAAACCTGGCCACAGTAACTGCCCCCAAGTCTTGTATTGCCCTTGCTTTGACCCACCAGGTCAAGTGGTCAATATCCACAAGAATGTACTTACACCAGTTGTCTCCTGTTGTCAAGGGACCAAAAACATCAAGGGAAACTGTGTGCCAATCAAAATGTGGTTTCACTACCCGGTATGAAGACTTTGGCAGAATGGCTTCTCCACTTGGCATTTATGGCAACAGGAGATAGTTTTTTTAGCACTAGGTGAGCAACAGGAGATAGTTTTGAGCATATCAAAGCTCATACTTTCCCAATAGTACCAGGGGTGCAACAACTCCATAGTCTTCTGCACCCCCATGTCTTATTGCCTTGTGCGGCTCATAATGATTCCTGGTCATGCTGAGGGTCACGGAAAATTCACCATAAAATTGCAAATCCACTTGTACAGTTCCCCTGTCATGGAAAAGGCAGAAGAAGTTTAGACCAGCCTGCCAGTTGGGATGCGTGAACACCCAAAAAGCAAGCCAGAATGCCAGAGGCATTGCCAACCATATGACTTGATATGGAGCTGGGAAATGTGATACCATGAAGTGGTGGT